>PVIC010010287.1:30509-43833 GCA_004025085.1 Thryonomys swinderianus | reverse complement strand
CAGCCCAGCTACCCTCAGTGGCCACCAGCTTGTCTCCTTTGCCCTCATTGCCTGGACTTTCCCACTGTGCACTTGTTGAGTTTCTCAGCCAGGTTTGGGACTTGTTGTCCCCAGCAATCATGCTTCAGAATATAGTCAGGTTGTGGTTAACTTTTATCAGAAGCAGATTGAGTCCTTGCTTTAAAAAAAAGTTTAAAAGTCCTAGCCTCCTTCCCAGACCTCACTAGCTCTGAAGTGGGCCTGGGAACATGCATTTTCAAAAATGTCTAATGATTCGTGTACTCTGATGAGTTCTGCTGGATAATGAACTGAGATGGAGCCACGTGAGAAATAATCTACTGGCAATGAGCAGTGTCCCTGCTCTGCACCAGGAGGGGGGCTCAGGAAAAGCCTTTCAGTAGAAAGTGTAATCATGAGCCCCTGAGTTTCCCAGCACCATCTGGAAATGGCATTTCACACTGACAAAGAATGGAATGGAGACCGTCAAGTGATGGAAACAGGATCCCCAGCCTCTTCTACAGAGAGCATGGGCTCAGTATGAGGCACAGGGGCTCTGCGTGGAGTTTATGGTAGCTACCAGGCTGTTTTCTTTTCATTTAGAGGTTTGGGAAGAAGCAAAACTTGTATTCTGTTAAGAAAAATGTCCCCTCTCTGGCAGCTTCACAGTACATTTTAGATCAGGGACACCTGGAGACAGCCTGAGAGGGTACAGAGGATGATCGAGCCAGGGGATCTCCAGGCTACAGTATACAGTATGGACTGCCAGGAGAACCCCCAGATGGCCACGCTCTCCTTGGCGTACTCAAGGCTGTCACAGCTGGGTCCTTGGCAGTTTGTCTAGGGCACAGCTAGGAAGGCTTTGGCATCAGTCTGCCCATCGCGTGTACAGAGTCTGAGCTCCGTGTCCTGGTTCCTATTCATTGCAACTCAGCATCTTCAGGTAGTGAACAGGAAATGAACTCAGGCCTTGATTTTGCCATGGTGGGAAACATTTTTGTTTTCACCCCATATCTCAGGAGCAAGTCTGTGATGTGCACAGTCAATGTGGGCTTTCACTGGCACTCATTCGATGGCCTCGTGGCTCATTTCCACAGCATAAGAGGTCTGTCTGGGTCATGAGGCAGATTTCCTGGAGAAACCTCTGTCCCTTAGTCCATCATGACTATTTTTCTTTGATTACAAACAGCTTTTCCCAGGTACTATTGTATCTCTTCCCTAGGAAGGAACTATTCCTAAGTGCCCTTTCTTTCAGCATCATGGTGTTTGGAACCTTCAGCCATAGTGGACTTAGGCCTCAGCACTTAGGCTACTTGCATGAAGTCAAAGATTTAAGGTCTGCTTCTCAAATTGTCTTGCCATCAGTTATTTCATTCTCTCCTCCTCTGAGCCCTGAGCAGTTCTTAGGGCAGGTTGTCTTCCAGGTGGGCTCTCTGAAGGCTAGCAAAGCCCACAGCCAGCCATTGGACAGCCAAGGACACCCAGCATGTCTCTAATGACAGTCCTGTGGCCGTGGTGCTGGTGCCACGATGGCTCACATTTCCCACACCTAACTTTATTCCAGGTTTCTCTGGTCAAGATCTGATAGTGTCTTTGCAGATATTAGCTGAAGGGCCAAGCCTAAAGTCAGCTGTTGGCTCTGAAGTGATTTCTGTGATACTAAGTGTTCTCTGCATGGCTTCAATCCAGACATTGATGAGTGTGCCACCAGCAACCAGACCCTGTGTGCTCACATCTGCATCAACACTGTGGGCAGCTACCGCTGTGCATGCCGGGAGGGCTACATCCTCATGGAGGATGGAAAGACATGCACTGGGGATGACAAATACCCCAGCGACACGGGTGAGTGAAGCAAGCACAACTATCCCCCAGTTGTGTACATTTTATATTGCACATTTATTTTCAGTTCATAGGTTTATATATTACATACATATAATTTCACCTAGATTTTAATGTTTTGCTTTAAGTTAGGTATGATTATTGTTATATGTAATACATGTATACATGCAATGTATTTTGTATATTATATAATAAGGTTTTCAGGTACATATGCATCATTATGTACAAAATGTAATTGTGTAAAATATATATTATTTTAGTGGTACATATAGTATGTTATACAGCATGCAGTATATGTAACATATATGTTATCTATAAGCACTTGAGAGGTCAACAAGGTTCGTCAAGGAAGAGTGGACAGGAAGGGTGGCACTTGTGGTAGATAGAACCTGTGGTGAGAGGGCATGAGTGAAAACCAGAAGGAACGGCTGGTCACTGTGAGGATTCTGAGCTGATGTGGGAAGGAAGAAGGTAACATGTTCCCAGAAAACTTGGTAGGTCTTGATTATTATTTAGAGCAAACATGGATGAACAGAGAAGAAGCACTGCATGTTGTCAAAGAGAATGGGCTGAAATAGAAGCATGAAACAGTTCCATGTCAGGCACCTCCCTGGGTCAGCACTGGAGCCATGTTCTGTTCCTGTCCATGAACCACTTCATTTATTCATGACTGAATAAAAGCAGAAACTGAGAGTATTTAGAAATTTTTACACCAATTTGACAGAGGAATTTTATTTAAATCCAAAAATTTATGCTTTTGTTTTATGTCTGATTTTTAAAAAACAGTTCATTTCGTGTTTTGGGAAAGTATTAGTCCACAGTCAGCTGAAAAATATCTAACACTGGTCCTTCAGCACAGAGTTCAGAAGATGATTTACATTCTGTCAGCAGCTTCAACAGTGATGCCTAGTTGTTCAAGCAGATGCTCAGTCTCAGGGCCAGGGTTTGTTTTGTTTTGTTTTAGTTTGGGTTTTTAAAAGAATGAGCAAGAGAAGCAGAAAGAGCCCTAAAACTGATGTCAAAAGTTCCACAAGTGTGTTGGTAGGCAAATCACCACCTTGTTCACTTGAGAACCAACTCCAATCTCTCTGCCAAGATAGCATGCCTGCTTTGGTCATTGAAATGTAGGGTTTTAGTTTGTATGATTCAATGTGAAGAGCTTTCAGGCCAGGATGAACTTGGGAGCAAAAAAGTCTCAACTGACCAAGGTTGGTGGAAAAGTTCCTTAGGGAGAAAGTCCATGGCCAGTAAGAGAGCCTGAGGCCAGGTCCCATATGACCATGGGCTCCTTCACTGTCGTTGATGACCATGAAGCTGCTGTAATCGCCCAGGCTCAGCGCTCAGCTTATGTCTAACTTCTTTCAGGAGGGGAAAGTGTCTGGGACAGTGTTAGTAGAGGGTAGCTGGGCCGGGATGTCTCAAGGGAAGGGAGAGGCAGTTTCTTAGGACAAATCACATGTACCAAAAAATGCAAGGAGGTGAAAAATAAGAATTGTCTAGACACTTATAAGATGGAGCCCCAACTTCAAAAGGGGTGGAAGGCACACAGCTGGGGACCAGCTGTCTCCTAACAGAAAACTACAAAGTGAAATTCAAAAGAGCAAATAGGTTGAGTCATGAGGAGGCTGCCTTGTGTTAGAAGTAAATGCAGAATAGCTACTTAGAGCCAACTCAGGACTGGGCAGTTGTGGAACTGTATAAATTAACAAGTGGGCTGGGCTTGGGGACACATTGGAAGTTTGAAGCATGTGAGTCCTGTCCACCCAGGGTGATCCTAAAGCAAGGGTCACTGATTTCCAGAGCAAAAGGGTTGGCTGAGAAAAAAATGTTTACAAACTCTGAATTCTTAAATCAAAGTGAAAGCAGATTTTCCTTCAGGCAAAGAAGATGAGAGATAAACAAGAATAATATTTTAGATTGTGTCCCTTATTGAAAGGAGGAGTTAGGCACAGCATTTTAGCCATTGATCTATTAATTTACCAGCCTACTTGAGAATTAATCACAAGAATTCTTCCTAATTTTTCATTTGGAGTTGAACTTCCAGTTGGCTGTGGGCTATAATGTGTCCCACTAGGCAAGTATATACATTGTATATGGACTTCACCTTTATGTGCAGTTAGAATCCCCTTTATGGTTATAAAGGGAGAGTGAAGCAGCCTAACCCAGAGCATAATCCTCAGGAACAGCAACAACAAACCCTTGCTGCTCAATATTAGAGGAGTCTGTGCTGAAGGTATATAAATAATAGAACCTAGCACCTTCCACAAGAAGGCCCTGCCTGGTAGGGTGGAATAGCCTGCAGCAAGAACAGACCATAATTAGCAGCAATCAGAGAGGCCGGATAGAATTCAAGAGATTTTATATGCTCAGTTTGCTTGTTCTGGATCTCAGGCGGCCTCCACCTCCTGCAGTCATTCTTAGCTTCTGACTATATCCTTTTTAATTCACAGAGCAGTGGCCTCATACAGTCTCCCTGCCATGTGTTACCTTAGGGGCAGCTCCAAGTCAGAGTGCAGTGACAAGGTCTGGCTTGTGAAAAGCACTCCCATGTCCCCACCTTCAGAAGGGTGGACCCAGCACGACTGGAGAAGAAAAGGTGTGGTACTCTCATTGCAATCTCTTTGAAATTAGCAAAGAGATTGATGAGGAAAGTCAGGAGAGGCTCACTCACCTGCTTTATTCCCTAAGAAACACATTGTACATCCTTAAAACTTTGCAAAGACTTTCTGACAGGTCTGAGAGATCAAGAGGAGTAGTTTGGCTTTCATGGCTGAGAATGCAGGGAAAAATCTAGATAGCAATATATTAAGGAACATATATTTGCACCTCTTTTTTAACTTCTGTAATGTTACGTTTAGTGACGCCATTTGTCACACCGTTCCCCCACAGGACTTTGAGGGGCCAGTGTGGTGTTAGCAAATATTCCTGTCTTACAGTCTTGTGCTCAGACAATTGAGGAAATGTGCATTACTGCACCCACATCTTCAGGGTTCACAATTTAAATGCACTAAAAGCTCAAAGAAATTGACATTTAAAAAAGAAAATACAGTTAGGTTCAATGAAGCTTGAATTGCATAAAATTTCCTAAGAAACCTAATAAACGTTTCTCAGGTGATAGTGGCCTAAAAACTATAAGTTGGAAAATTTGTGTCAAAAATGTGAATATATATAATATATATCACATTATAAAATATATTGTAAAATATATATATTGTAATATACATATTACATATTGTAATACACACACACACACACACACACACACATAAATGAGACAGAATGAAAGTAAGACGCAATCCCAAACTACTAGTTCACAAAAGGCAAACCCAGGGGATTATGAAATGGAACAATTAGAAAGCCTGGGTTTTTTTTGAAGTGATAAAAGCAGAAGTAACAAAGCAGATGAATGAGGCTCTAGAATAATTCCAGCCAGAAATAAATTTTCCAATAACTACAATTATGGCAACCATAATGAAAGACATTATAGCTAGTGAATCTAGAGAAGATACAGATTTAAAAAAAAATAGAAGAGCTTAGGACAATTATGGAAACCATGAATTTCTAACACTGGAAAGAAATGGAATCCATGAAATAGCCAAATATACAGGAAACTAAAAATTCTGTTGAAAGTGTATGAAGCAGAATGAACAAATATGAAAAGAGAATATTAGATCTGGGAGATGGATTTGCAATTAGTAATCATAAAAAGAAAAGATTTCTTTTTCTTTTTATTTTTTTTTTTTTTGAGACAGGGTCACACTTTGTAGTTCAGGCTGGTGCTGAGCTCACTATGTAGCCCAAGCAAGCCTCAAACTCAGCAATTCTCCTACTTCCACCTCCTGAGTGCTGGGATTACAGGCTTGAGCTACCAAGCCCAGCTAGAAAAAGATTTCTTAAAAATACCAAGTACAGGCCTGGGGATTTAGCTCAAGTGGTACCGGGCCTGCCTTGAAAGCACAAGGACCTGAGTTCAATCCCCAGTACCACAAAAAAAAGTACAAAATAATCCAGTAGCTGCTAGATGATGCAAAGAAAAATAAAATAAGATTGAACAGTCAATGAAAAGGGAGGAAATAGCACAAATGACATAAAAATTGTGTTCACAGAAGTAATAGCAGAAAACTCCCCAACCATGGGAAAATTTGACATATAGATAAGTGAGACAACTCCAAATATCCATGATAAAAAACCTACCCCAAGGCATATGTCAGAACTCCAAAAATTCAACACAAGAACACAATGTTAGAAGCTGTTAGAGAAAAGAAACAAATCACTTATAAGGAAAGCCTATCAGAATGATATTGAACTCAAACCCTTCAGTCAGGGAGAGCTTTAAGTAAAGCATTTCAAACCCTAAAAGAAAACCATCTTCAACGCAGATTGATGTACCCAGCAAAATTTTCTTTCAAAATTCATGGATAAATAACATTCCTACATTACAAACACCTGAAGAAATTCATGACCACCAAACTAGCATTCAAAAATGTCATGAAGGACATTCTGAAAAGAAATAACTCCATGAACCCCAAAGGAATGAATGCACCAGGAAAAAGTATAAAGTAAATTAAAGTTGTCTGTTGGTTATGCCACTGGACCTTATTATGACACAAAGCTGTTCCAAATATTAGGGTAGGGAATCTCTCCTTTTTCCCTTTTCTCCTCCTCCTTTCTTTCCTTCTTCAAATACAGAATTTCAAATAGTAAAGAACAAAAAAAACCCTCTGATATACAAAAGAATTTCTCACTATTTAATGACCACTATGGAAATGAATGTGGAGATTCAAAAAACTGAAACTAGGGCTGGGGATTTAGCTCAGTGTGATTTAGCCAGTACCTGCATCCTAGGTGCAAGGTCTGGAGTTCAATCCCCAGTACCAAAAAACAAAAACAAAAACAAAAACAAAAAATACCCCTAAAACTAGATCTTCCATTTGATTCAGCTAGTCCCCTTCTTGATATCTTCTGAAAATAATTAAAAGCATCATACCATAGCAATATATACATATCCATATTTATAGCAGCATAATTTATAATAACTTGGAAACAACCCAAATGCTCATCAGTCAATGAATGGATAAAGATGTGGGATTTGTTTTTCTACGCAATGTAGTATTACTCTACCATAAAGGATAAACTTGAAACATTTCTAGATATATGGATGAACTTTGAGATCATCCACTTATGTGAAATAAATGGAACACAAATGTTCAAATATCTCATGGTTTTTCTAGTGAGAGAGACCAAAAATGTAAATAAGGATCAAAATGTGTAGTAGATATTGTGAAATAGGAAGAAAACGTTAAAATGGGAAGGGGAACCAGAAAGAGAATGGAGAAAGGAAGGAAGGGAAAATGAAAAAAAGAGAATAGAATGAAAAATAGAAACAAAGCTTTTTAAATAAGGAGAAGAATTGAAGAGGACAGGGGGAAAAGAACAAGATATATCATGTACAGAAATAAATTCCTTATGATGAATGTGATCATTATGTATATCTTAAGTGTAACAAATTTAATTAAACATTTCAGCACCTGTGATTCAAAGTATTTGGGGTAGAGACTGAGAGGAGTCATTTATAAACACAGTTATGAGGACAACAAATACTGTGTCCCTGGTATATTCAAGCTCTGACTCAAGTGGCTAAGCCATAGAGAAGTTGAAGGTGTTCTCATATTTCTTAAAAAATGCAAGTATGCTGAAATTGTTTGACAAATGTGTTGCCATAGAAACTTGCTTTGGAAATGAGTAGAGTTGGTGACCCAGGTTTGGGTCAGTATTCACTAACTCTAAGACCTTGGATAAATTTTGAGGTCTCAATTTCCTCCTTTATGGACAAATGTATTAAATTCCATGAGCTCTGAAGACCCTTTGCCTTCTAAAACCTTTTTCAAGACTTGAGTTTTTCTTATATAATAGTTTCTTAGTCTTAGGATTGATTACCAACCTTAGGAATCCCCGTGCTGTCTGCCATGCCAGATAGTGCGTAGAGACCTGACAATGCAGGTGGTAAGAAGAGTGTAACAATAGACAAGAAACACAGGAAGGGCAAGAGTTTAGTTAGATCACTGAGTACGCTGTCAAGTGGGACAATAAGCAAGTTTCCAGCCAGGAATCTCTCAGTCAGGGAGTGACTGGGGTTTCTATAAGGGAATGGAGACATGGGAAAGGGTTTCAGCTGGCAAATGTAGACACCTTAGAGCTGTGATGTACACACCTTAGATGTGTACTTTCCAGAGGATCCTGTTTTTTGTTAATCTTCCAGGAATACCTATCTTGTATCTAAGGTGGTACATCAAAGTATAAAATGGTCCAGGCCTCTCTCTTATGCTTGAAAAAAGAGGCTCTTTAGATTTAGACAAGGGTATTTGTACGTTTTAACCTTTTGGGGAAAGATAAAATGTTAGTTTGGGGGAGGAAAGGATGATTTTTGTATTTACATTTATCTTGTACTGTTTTTAGTCCTCATTAGTGCATTGTTTCTTGCCTGCCCAGTATGTCCTGAGCAAAATTATATTATCAAAGAAGTTTGAGTGCTGAGAATTTTAACCTTTTGTCATTACCCAGTCCTCATTTTTTTTGTCCTTTATCTAAGTGAGTACTGAAACTTGCAAACATGCCCAGTGTCAGCATCTTCTAAGCAGAGAACTTTCCAACAGTATTTAAATGATGAATAAGTACATATCTAAAGATTTTCTTAGCAATGAGGAATGTTAGGGCCAAAACCAGCCCTGTCTTCTGGAACATCAGAGATAGTTAAGCATTTTTATCTGCTTTGGACTAATTAACAAGTACGGTATTTCATCACAGTCATTTTTATGAAGATTTAGTGATTATTTAGTATAAACACATGTGATCTAAAATTAGTTCTCCTTTCATTTTTTTTAAACTTTGCACCATCCAATATCTCTAACATTGTAGATAGAGGAATTTAAAGCCCAACAACGGCGTGGAATAGACAGAAGTTATAATCCACAGATGTGGTTAATAGGCATTCAGTCACTTTGATTTTCCCCCCTTTGAACCTGTGCAGCAGGAGCCAGTATAGTCACCCTAGGGAGTCTGTGGTGCTGATGGGCAGACAAAGTAAGGAAATGTGGCTCCATAGTCATTAGCTTCCTAGTGTTTATTTTTCAACTTTTGTTTATTTTCTGATAACATGACCATAATCCCAAGTGTCACTTAACTGCAGTTCAAAGTGTCAGAAACAGCCAGGTGTTTCATATAACTTTAAAGCTCCACTAATCTATAGATGAGTGGTTCTCGACCTTGAAATCACCTGGGAGCCATTAACACATGCTGGCACTGTTGCCTCCATGCCACCCCTAGGTGGGCAGAGAGAAGTGGATTCCACCACACACACACACACACACACAATGTTACCTTCAGGGCTATAAGTAATAGCACCAGTGTATAAATATGCAATTCAACTTTTGAAAAAGAAATATTTTGTTCACTTATGATACTGCTCAGTTGAAGTACCTTAGGAACATTCTTTTGTTTTTAAAAGATTATAGCTGCTGCTATTATATCTAAAGTGTTCTATCACTAGTACATTGTATAAGCCACTCAACTTCAGTAAAAATTAGAGCTCCATGCCCCCATGTGGCTAACTAATGATACTGCACCTTATTGGAATAAAATTGGATGGTACCTGACCAACCATTCCCAGACACACAGGACCACATCATTAAGAGGATTGAAAATATGCAAGAAAAGACCTCTATCTAGGTATTAAAATTAATTGTTAATATCATGTACATGAGATTACTTTTAGTCCGATATTGACATTAGTACATACAGATTGCAACTCCAAGCAATTGAGTGATGCCCACCTCAGAGTGAGTTGTACATACAAAGTGTGAGTCTTTACCCTCAAACCCTCTGAGAGCCCCAGGCTCTCATCATCATAGGACGATGTCAAGTATCTTACCACACATGTCTAATTATGCAAGGAAAGAGGTCAGCTTCTTAAGAGAAAGTTCAGTTGTAAATTGTGAAAAATAGTATCTTCATGTATTTTATATTTGGAGCATTTCACATAAGGCTTAATAGTAGGTCCTCTATAGAGGAACAAGATGAAGGAAAGACAAGGTGGATGGGTGGATAGAGAGAAGAAGTTTGGGAATTTGGATGAATAAGGTATAGAAAAATGATGAGATAGATGGCTGGAATTGTATCAGTTGTGTATTTCATTGGGAAAAACTGAAGCCTTAGCCAGCTGTAGCTGTGATGACCATAGGAAGTGCTGGACTCCTGCACGGAAAGGCAACACAGGCTCCAGGTCCACTAGGTTTGTTGTACCTAAGGACAGTTGAATGACATCCATTCATTCCATCCTAGTCATCATCCATTCCATTGAAATGGAGATTGTTGGATAATGTCAACTTCTGACCACCTCTGTGCTTCCTAGTCATGGTTGTCCTAACATTTCTGACTTCTAGCCCTAACCCTATCCCCACTTCTTGGCCCCATGCAACCCAGGTGGCTCCCTGTTGAGACAGAGATGGTCAGAAAGTAATGAAGACCAGCTTTCTAAGTCCTGTTGCCTGAGCTTGGGGATATTTGTAGAAATGACATTGGCCTTTTGAGAGCACCATAAATAACGTCAGTTTTATAGATCCTGACTTCTGCAAAGGCATTGATAAAATCACCATGGTTCCCATTTCCACACATGAAAGGCACTGATAAAAGGGATGTTGGTCACACTTTTACACATCTGGAATACCTAAATAGGATAGGCTGGCCTGAGGAGAAGCTGAAGCCTCCCACGTCTCTTCCCTGACACAGGGCATGCTGGCAGGGGCCTGAGATGTGTAACGTCCTCAACAACTAATCCCTCCCATATTCTGCCCACCCCAGGAGAGCCCTTCCTGATGCATTCTCTCAGGGTCTGGGTTGTCTCCAGCTTTCTAGACAGAACTGACCCTTCTCATTTCCCAGGGCATGAGGAGAAGGCTGAGAACATGGCAAAAGCTGGGACTTGCTGTGCCACATGCAAGGAATTCCACCAGATGAAGCAGACGGTGCTACAGCTAAAGCAGAAGGTACTGCCAAGCATGTGTGAGCAGTGATGGGTAGTAAGAGGAGGACGTGGTTGAATTGACTGTAGGGAAATCTAAGATCAATATAAAAATAAATCAACTGTATTGAGCATTCATTGAGGTTGATGACAACTGGGTCTGGACTTGGAGTGCTTTCCCGTTCCTGACCTGCCCATCTAAAGGGCAACCAAGTACAAGAGACAAAGGGGGCGACTGTCAAAATTGGCCCCAGTAAGTAGCACATAGAGTAATCATATGACTGCTATAACTTCTTGGGAAAAGGAACCTTGTGGAACCCAGGGCAGACCTATGCAATTTTATTTTATTGTGTTCTATCAGTAGAGAGCGTCCACTTTCTAAACTTGTGTAGACTTGGGATCTTCTGCAGAAGTAGTACTTCTGCAGAAGTAGCTTGTGTTTCACGTTTTAAAAAATCACAGTTTGGGCCATGTGGACGTAGGAAAGAAGCCATGGGGTATGCTGCATCACCAAGGCTGAGGACTGATGTGCTCTATCAGAGCCCTGAGTGCCCAAGGGGAGACCACGCGTCTGGTCACATCCTCATGCCATGAGGAAGGAGCCTGTGATGGATCTGGTGACCTGACTTCTTGAACCACCGCTGCGGCCCCAGATAGCTGGTCTTTATATACCTGAGGCCAGTCCATCTGTTTAGCTTGTCAGCAACTCTGGAATTGCTCTTACGTTGATGAAACATAAACTTGCATGTTTGTTGATTTAATTGCTTCAACTCAAGTCTCTTAGTAGATCAAAGAGGTGTATATAATCTGTTTAACTTTGGTGACCAGTTCTTTTAAAGGGCGAAAGGGTAAACAGACAAAATCTGTTTTCCATGTCTGACAGACTAGCTGCTGGCCCCTGATGAGAACCACAGCTACCTGTTAAATAAGCAAATCAACAGGTTGAGAAGAAAACTGCTTTTGCAGCCTTTTGTGCTTTGTTAGTGGAGACATGATCAACTTTTGTAGAGGCACATATATATGTATTGCATAAACATGAGTAAAATATGGATATGACCCTAAAATAGCTTGTGATCTGATTGGGAAACAAGGCAGAAAGCTTTATATTATATGCCAGTAAAAATACAGGGAGATATAAATAAGTATATCCAGATAGAGATCTCCAGTTTAAGCCTGAACTGAATTGATGCTGTTATTTATTGAGTGAATGAAAAGGAGGGTGCATGGGAAAATTGAGTTTGTATTCCATAATCTAAAGGATCAAGGCTTAGAGAAGAGATGTCTCAAGGCATAAAGGGGAGGTTTAAGTCTCAAGGCATAAAACCTACTAGTTACACTCACTTTCCTTTGCTGGGAAAAATTCACAAGCTGTAAAGAAGTCTCTCTAGTTGGAGTGATCTTTAGGAACAGTGAACTTAAATATCATAAGTTGTTCAGAAATTCACTTGCTAAGTTTAACATCTGAGTAAAATTTGATGATTCATCAAAGAAAGAAATGTTTAAAAAAAACTATAAAAGCTTCTATCAAGACACTTGTCACTCTAAAAACCTTGTTGTAGATATACATAAAAATTCCCACGGCCCCCTTAATGCACCAGTAATGCTCATGCAGTTGGGTTGGGCTAGAAGTGCTCTACCTTTCACCAGGTTCTCCCCACACATGCATCCTGGCCATTCTGAGGTACCACTACATTCGTGAAACATTATGGGGAGTGATTCGTTGTAAAGGTTTCTGCTGTAATGTGTTGCATTCTACAATTTATAAAGAAGTCTTATACCCAAAATCTCATTTACTTGTTACCACAACCCCGGCAGAAAGATGCTTATACTCAGGGAGTTAAAGTAACTGTCCAAGAGACTAGACCTGAAACTGGCTCTTCTCACTTCGCCTGTGCTGGTACTTGGATCATCAGTTGGTTTTAACATCAGCTTGGTGCTGGCAGTGCCATCTGTTCTGCTCCCAAAAAAACATAGGACATCTGCCCGAATAAACACTGAGCAAGAAGTAAGTACCAGGTGTCCTGGATGGTGGCCAACCCCACCGTATTAAACGGTATGTGAACATGCTGAACAGCACCGTGGGCGTGTAGCTAGCAGAATTCCAACTGCGGGAAACCTCCCCTCCAAATGCCCTGAGTGTTGAAGGGATAAATTGTAAAGAAAAGTCAGGTGAAATAGGAGTCTTCAGAAACAAGGAACTTAGAAGATGTATAAATTTTAAATGAATACGGCTAAACCGTAATGTCTAGTTGTGCACCATTGGATGGTAAATCTTTTTTTTTTTTTTTTTTTGCTTTTTGAGACAGGGTCTCGCTTTGTAGTTCAGGCTGGCCCTGAGCTCACTATGGTGCCCAGGCAAGCCGCCGCGAACTCAGCAATCCTCCTGTCTCTGCCTCCCGAGTGCTGGGATTACAGGCGTGAGCCACCACGTCCGGCACTGTGGTATGCGGTGTTGATTGTTGGTGGGCGTGT
>PVIC010010287.1:0-30409 GCA_004025085.1 Thryonomys swinderianus | reverse complement strand
TGGGAATTGAACTCAGGACCTTGCGCTTGCGAGGCAGGCTCCGGAACCACTGAGCTAACCCTCCGGCCCGGTAAATCATTTTTTAAAGTACAGGAAGTGATATAAATCAGGTTAGCGGTTAATTGGAGAAAGGGAGAAAAGTGAGATGGAGCATAGGAGAAGGAGATCTGGAGTGGCTGGTGAAGCTGTATTTGTTAACTTGAACATTCATTAAAGTGGTGCTTGATTTCTAATAATTTATTAAAATATATTTGTTTGTTGGGGTTTCCAGATTCTATGCTTTATTTTCCAACAAAAAGTTTCTCAGATGGAATGCAGAACTCAGTGTGTCTACCTCTTCCATTTTTTCTGTGATATTGGAAGAAAACAGGTGATTCAGGAAGGGAACTTGGTGACAGATAAAGTAGATGTTATTTAACTTTGAATGTGTCTCAGTCTTATTGGGGCAATGAACTAAAATGAAAGCCAAGGACCCTGTTGAATCTTTTTAAAGTCACTTGTATCCCTGGAGCAGAAATTGAGAACGAGGTGGCTTCCTTCAGAGTCTGTGGATCTGGTGAGTCCCAGGCCGAGGAGATGTTTGGTGTCTTCAGGCTGTCTTGGTGCTGCCTGAGGAGCCAGGGTTCTCTTCGCTCTCTAACCAGCGAGTCTCTCCAGTACTTAAGGAAAGAATGAGTAGTGATTCAGAAAGTGTTTATTGAGTGCCTGGTGTGCACTGCAGTGAACTGGGAATAAGGAAACATAAAGCAGAATGGAATAAAGTCCTGCCTCAAGTAGACTTACTGTCTAATGGGAAACCAAGCCAACAGTGTAAGTCAGGGAGTAATGGGCGGATGGAGGGGGGTAAACAGGTATGAGAAGGTAGAGGTCAGTGTCATCTCAGAAAAAGAGATGTACAGCCTGCTGGCTGCACTTGCTCACTTTAGAGCTACCTTTCGTGTCAGGCAGGCCTATGGCTTCTTCATAGCTTCTTGATAGCTGCTGCCTTGATCTACTTACTCTGTAAATGAGTTTTCTCAGGATGGTTGAGAAGACTAGTCTTGAAGTGGCTGTGGATTTTTCTCACCAAGTATTGTAATACTAAGAGATGCTACTTGGCAAAATGATTAAAAGCACAGAATCTGGAAGCTGATTGGGTAGGATTAAATTCCTGCTGGGGCACATGCTAACTGTATCATCCTAGGTAAGAAAATTTAGCCTCAGCCCTATAAAAAGTGGGTAATGATAATAATACTTGCCACATAGGGTACTCATAATGATCAAAATAACTAAAATTTAGAAGGGACCTAGAGAAATGCCTATCACCTAGAAAGAGCTCATTAAATGTTACCAAATTAGTAATTGATGTTAGTCATTAACACTGTTTGCAAAGTGCTTTACAGGCAACATCTCACTGATTCATGCCAAAAGCACTGTAAGCTACATGTGCCATTACAAGGCTAATATGAGATGATGATACTCTTAATTCAATTACTTAAACCCAAGAGAAATGAAGACTCAGGCTATATAACAACAGCCTTCCGCTCACACACCTGGCATGCTATAGGCTTTTACTTTCTGCTCACCCACCCAGCCTGATACAGAAGCTCAAGGGAACCCACTGTGATTACCCAGCATGGATCAGTTGGGACACTGAGGTCAGTATTTACTGGTTACCTTGTAACTTTAACAGAGGAGCAAACACAGCAAGACTGGCCCTGGGAGCAGCTGCAGAGCCCTGCCACCTGAACTGTGCATCCCTAGCTCTGCTTGCAAAATTGTTAAGTACTGTATAAGACATGGTCGTGTGCCCAAACCTCATGATTGATAGACATGAAGAGGAAAAGCCAGAAGCATAGGAGGACTCACCCGAAGTCACACAGCTACTTAGGAACAGAGCCAGAAGCAAGCCCGAGCAGAGCTTCTGTGTCTGTGACAATGGCTGGACACTGGCCCAGGCATGTTAAAGACATCACCAGTTTAAACCCTGGTGGCAGCCCTGATAGATGGGTGTCATACAGAAAGGAGACCCAGAGGTCACAGGCAGAAAGTAGCAGGGCCAAGATTTTAATGCAAGACTGCCAGAGCTCGCAGATAGAATCCACATTTCCATTTTTCATCTGGAAGCAGATAATAAAATTGGACCACTCTTCAGCTGCTCAGTGTTAACTTGCCAGCCTGTAGTTGGGAGAGATTCACTAATGTTTTCCTCACTGGTTCACTCCAGGACTCCAGATACCCACTTGCAAGTTGGAGTGGTCTATTGCCATGCCAGTGTATTCCCAGCACCATTTTAAATAAACCCCAGATGGTTTCTGAACCATGATCCTTGACCTGAAATTGTGCAAAGTTGGCTTTCAGATGGCACCAAATTCTGATTCTTAGTCAGCTCTACTGGATCCCAAGAAATGATCACAGAGTAATTGAATGGGTGAGCTCTCTGACAGGCTGCTTGTCATACCTTATGTCTTTCAAGGAACACTAGATCTTCAAATGAATAGAACAAGCTTCTATCTAGAAGACAGTGGAAGGTTGAGAATCTCTTAGCCCAAGGATTTGCAAGGATCTCCTCACCAAAGCATTCTAAAACCCTTCCCAGAACTCTGAGTCTGAAGCAAGAGGATGGCAAGTTCAAGCCTCAGTGGACACTTAGCAAGCACCTGTCTCAAAATTTAAAATTTTGAAAGGAAGTCTAGAAGTGTAACTCAGTAGGATGGTCCTGGGTTCAGTCCCCAGTTCTATAAAATGTACCAATAAAGAATTTTACCATAAAAGAATGACATAAAAAAGTATCCTACAGATAGTCCCTGAGGAAGACAGTTGAAGATTCATGGAGCTTCCTGCTCCCAGACTATCCTTATACCATGAGCCAAGTGAATCTCAGCAGGCCTGAATTTAGTTGGAATTTCAGATGGAAAGACACAGACGCTCTTGAAGTTTCTGCCTAGGGCTCATCCCTGGCCCAAATAGGACAGACAAGACAGCTGAAATTGAAATAGCACCTCTTAACTCCAGGACAGCCAGATGCTCTGTGATTTTATCTTGTAAGCATTTCAGGCACTTCATCAAGGGGCTGGCAGAGTAGTATGGGATTAGGGCAGCCACCCTACAAAGGAGCCAGAAGATTTCATCTTCCCTAAAATGCATCAAGTAAAGGTGGATGCCAAAGCAGAAACCACATAATGTCTGATATTCTTAAATAACATTGGATTTATCCTGGCAAGATCTACTTTTGTGACTAAGAACAGTCTTCAGCTTTCAAGCTGAATCAAGAAGATCCCATAACCAATAGCTACCCAGCAGGCGTGTGGAGTCATGTCCACAGGTCTTCATCAGATCTTTGTCATGGAAATACTACAAACAGTCAGGACCAACTGTCTAAACTCCAAACAGACACGGTGGAGATGAGGACCTTCTGAAGCCTGATGAGAACTTCCCAGACAGCAGACCTTTCCATGTCTACTCATTCATGGTCCAGCATGGCTCAATTCGGTAGTTGTATCCTAGTCTCCCATGTGATGCCCTGAGCGCTGGACCTGAGAGATTCGAGACCTTGAGGTTATTCTTTGCTTCCTCTCCCCATGTGCTACTGTCAAGCCAGTTGCCCTCATCCCTGATACGTTCTTCCATCTTGAAGTCAGGTGTCGATGTCCTGGGTTTTCATGTAGCCCGCATGTCTTGCCATATTCCTCTGGACCATGACTGGGAGGCTGTAGTCTTAGCAGTAGGAAGGAGTCTCTGAGGAAGGAAGTGAGACCTGATAACAAGTGCTGACTTGCTTGGGAAGGGGGAAGGTAAGGGAAACATGGCTTTTCACATCCACATTCTGCTGTATACTTCTTTCTTCCCTAAAGTTATAACTCAGAGTTGATTAGAACTTCAGAGGCAGAAGCTTGAACAATTTTTATTTTAGTATGTTGTGCTGATGTCAAATGCCACCAGACACATTTTCTGATAGTAGGTACATTACAAATGCTCAGATCTAAAGATGGAAGACACTCCAAAGCACTCCAGAGGGTAAGGATGGAATCATCTGTATGCCGCCTTGAGTCTGTGTTGTCCTCTGACCAGAGGGTCCCCGAACAGTATAGCTTGTCCAAGAGGATATAGGACAAATGCACTGTGCTTTGGAGAGTTGCAGAATTGCCTGGTTCCTACAGGACTCCAGGGTGTGGAATAAGCCCTGGAAATGTGCTTTCTTTGCTGGATTTTATACCCTGTATTAGCTTCCTAGAGGGAAAAGACAAGAACTACCATTTATTAACCAGTTAGTATGTTCCAGGTCCTCGACTTGGCCCACAAAATATATTTCTCTATTTAAAACCTCATGGCCCTAGAAGTAGATGTTACTTTCTTCTCTTGCCAGTGAGGAAATTGAACTCGCAGCCACTGAGTTTTCACACAGTTAGCCTGACCTCAAGGAGTGTGAGGGTCACTTACTCATGCAGTCTCCCGGCTTCCCCCACAATGAGTGTTCCAAGAGAGAGCAAGGCAGGAGCTTCAAGGCCTTTAGTCCTCATTTGAGAAGCTTCACACTGTCACCTCTGTCACACTCTTCTTCAGAAGCTACTTGCTAAGTACAACCCTCTGTTTGCTTGGGAAATTAACCTCTGTCTTTGAAAACAGGAGCATCATAGAACTTGTGGGAATGTTTTTAAACCTTCACAATCGCAAGTGCCTGTTGATACTGAAAGCCAGCTTTAAACTGGTGGTGAATTCCTCCTGGCTCCTGGGGCTGAGAACTCTTTAAAGGGCAGAGACCATGTCTTAGTCACCATTAGAGCTATCAAAACAACCAGAGAGCTTGGCACACAGTAGTTATGTAATAAAAGCTTGAAACATACAAGAGTTGATTAGCAAATTGAAAGTATGAAACACATATATTGTATTAATTATGGTAATGAGTTGTAATTGTGCCTAGGCAAACTAGCTGAGGATGCTCATGTACATTGTTTTCCTTGGGAGGCACTTGCGCTTAGAAAGAGGATCTCCACAGTCTCTGGAGCTCTAGTTAAGAAGAGCTCTAGGGCTGGAGATTTAGCTCAGTGGTTCTGGCACCTGCCTCGCAAGCACAAGGTCCTGAGTTCGATCCTGGTAACCACATACAATGCTGGGCATGGAGACTCACGCCCACCTGCTATCAATACTGCATACCACAGTGCCAGGCATGGTGGCTCACGCCTGTAATCCCAGCACTCGGGAGGCAGAGGCAGGAGGATTGCTGAGTTCAAGGCTTGCCTGGGCTACATAGTAAGCTCAGGGCCAGCCTGAACTACAAAGTGAGAGCCTGTCTCAAAAAAAAAAAAGAGTTCTAGTTAAGAAGAGCTATAGTTAAGAAGAAAAATGATGTCAGTGTCTTATAGCCATTGGATACAACCATCCTTACAGTGGGAACATTGCTCTCTGACCAAGGTCTCTCCCTTTGCTTTGCAGATTGCCTTGCTCCCCAACAGTGCTGCTGAACTGGGCAAGTACATCACTGGCAACAAGGTGCTGGCCTCGAATGCCTACCTTCCAGGTCCTCCTGGCCTACCTGGGGGCCAGGGTCCACCTGGTGAGTATGTGAGAGGCCAGGAGGCTGGTAGCATCACTAGAATAGTTCACAGGAGGTCATGTTTCCTGCGGGCTGGGAGAGGGTCTGCAGATCCCTTCAATGAGAGGTGAAACAGGTGTCTGCACATGAAGAGGGTCTTAAGAAAGTGGGCTTTCCAGCCTAAGAATTCCTTACAACCAATACTAATTTGGAAGAAAATTGTAATTATATTGGGATTAGTTATGATTCTTGAAGATCATTTTAAGAGAGAATCAACAAGCTATTTTTTCTTAACTTCATGCTGGGGAAATTTGAATATATACAAAACTGAATGGTATAATCACTGAGTTCTACCAATTCATGGCCAACTTCATTTTCACTGTTCCCCAATTCTCTTTCCATCTTCTCTTATTAACACATTTACTTTTATTGTTAGGTCTTTCTTCATAGTTTTTATATAAATAGACTTTATTGAGCTATACTTTAAGATGTACCCATTTTAAGTTATCATTTGGTGAATTTTGACAAATCTGTACAACCTTGTAACCAATACCCCACATCAAGACGTGGGACATTCTATCACTCCAGAAAGTTCCCTCTACCGTCAGTGCAATTCCCCCCACCCCGTATCACCATTCTGCTTTCCGTTACTTATTCTAGCACTAAACATCAGTAGAATTTTAAGCTGGCTTGTTTAATTCAGCCTACAGTTTTAGAGATTAAGATAACATTTTAGAGATTTAATTTGAAGAAAAAGGTGTCCTGGGGATTGAACCCAGGCATCCCAGCCTTTTTGGTCTTGTTTCATTTAAAAATACAATGGAAACTTGAGGAAATAGTTCCAAAGTATTTTATGTTTTAGCATGAGCTCCTCCATAGACAGATAAGTGGATTTTTTTTTTATGTGAGCAAAGGTAATCACACTATTGTTAGCACGTGACTATAAATCATTAACTGTCTGATGACGGGCTATTACTGCTTATCAACATGGTAAGTGTATGGAATGACCTCCCACAATCTAAATGGAAAGAAAGGAGACAGAGTGAATGCAAATAAAGCACAATAGTTTCCACCTGTCCCCGAGTAAGTGTTAAGATACTTCATGCTGTATGAACAGGAAGAAAGAAGTTGCTGTAACCTAGAGTAATCAGGGATTTTGAGCTTGATCTCCACATAAAAGATTGGTAGAATCTGTCCAAGCAAAAGGAATAGATATATAAATTTTAGCTTGTGCAGTCAGCAAATCAAGGCTCAGAGTCTTTCCCAAAGGGTTTGTGTGTCTTTTGTATCTAATCTGTATCAAAGACTGGTGACCCCCAACTTGGTTTCAACAGGGAACTAACCCAAAATGTGTTCATTCCCTTGACTTGAGGTTCTCTGGGTTGTGGCAGAGTTTTCTCTGGCAGATGCCTCACACAGGCAGTCTCTTGCTGCTTCTAAGTGGCCTGGCATCTCTCTCCACCCTTCTATAAAAGAATGTTCTTGCTTTACTCCCCTGGAAGAAGCTCATCTGCAAGCCAGTCACCATGACCTAGGACAGCTTCAGAGCTGGGGAACCATTGCCTGGCTGACTTTTTTCCTTTTTTTTTTTTTTAAATAAATGGCTCATTAGCTCTCTTCTCTAAGCCTGCTATCTGGTTTCTAACATGCGTTGTGCTGTCCATGGTCCTTCATGGAGAAAGAAGATTGAGCATGAGTGAGATTTTGCAATGAGGTAGCCCCTTACATGGGGAATTTCTCTTTTCCTACTCCTAATGTTTTTGATGCCCTCCATTGAAATATATCAGAGCACCGAGAAGGCTAATGTTTCTTTTATCTTTAAACAGAAGTTCATTCTAAGGCCTGTGATAAATCACAGGATGCAGCACTGAAAAGATACTGTGTTGGAATCCTTTGGCTTCGGCGGTGAAGGCTGGGGGCTGCTCTCTAGTCTCCACTGTTAAATGTGAGGCCCTTCATTTGTGTATCAAGGCTCTCATTTTAAACGTGCTTGACATACACTGATCTCTGAGGCTGACTGACTACATAATTGCATGGGAGATGTTATCTCTAGCCTATCTTTCTGCTATTGGAGGTAAATTTATTAATTGGAGGGGGTCCCCATATAAACTTGTTCAGGACATAACTACAACTAGTAGTGAGAGTTGGTGCGTGAGACCTTTTCGGATGGAATGTTGCCTGCCTTTGATTTTCCATGAATTGTTCCATGAACTAAAGGATTCTGACACATACTGCAACATGGATGAACCTTGAGAACATTAGGCTAAGTGAAATAAATCAGTGAAAAGACAGATGTTCTATATGAACATATCTATATGAGTTATCTAAAATAGTCAAATTCACAGGAATGTGAGGGACTTAGAGACTGAGTCTACAGATCCCCCATGTACCTAAACTAAAAGTAGGATAAAATTTGGCATTTTAGCCTTTGTTTTATATTTTTCTTTTATTACCTTAAAACTTTGGATCAGACCTCTGCTGAGCTCTGTACATTTTGATTGTTAATAACTGTCCGTAATGAAAGGTTTATTAGCCTTAAATTTGACTTGCTTATTGCATCTGCTTTCCAGACGGAGGATACCAAGGTAAGAGTAACTAAATTTCACAAGATATGTAATTGCCATGGGAGACATAGTATATCGAAACCATTAACAGTTTCAGAGAATGCCTGTTGATGCACATTTTAAGTTTATTCACATTTCACCAACTATGACCAGCCTGTTATTATTTCTCTAATACTGTGTTTATTTCCAATTGACTTTTCTCCCTTCTAATTTCCACCTCTCTGCTGAAAGTGTCTGTTGGGGCAAGCAGTCTATCCTTTTCCATGAACACTTTTAACCTGTTAGTTATTGTTATTTTAAAATCCCTGACAGATAACCCCAGCAGCCAAGCCATCTCTTGAGTCTGGTTTTACTGATTGTTCTATTACTTGGCAATGTCTTGTTTTGTTTCTGCTTTTTTCCTGTGCCTCAAAATTTCATACTGAATGCTGCACATCATCTGCAGGAGAACAGTAGAGTACGTGGTTATTAGTCCTTGAGAGGGGTACTTTCTTCTTTCATCAGGGTGTGCTTTGCAGTCTTCACATTTTCAAACTCCTCCAGTGGTGGGATACTCCTGCCACCCACTGTAGTTTCCAGTAGCTCTTTCACATCTCTACACTCTTGCCCTCCCCCTGCTAGTAGACTTCAGATT
This sequence comes from Thryonomys swinderianus, assembly GCA_004025085.1. Classification (NCBI taxonomy): domain Eukaryota; kingdom Metazoa; phylum Chordata; class Mammalia; order Rodentia; family Thryonomyidae; genus Thryonomys; species Thryonomys swinderianus. The sequence goes on along the minus strand of PVIC010010287.1, from coordinate 21,699 downwards.
CTTACCACTCCATGCTAGAACTGTGAGATCAGAGAACATTTTCAGGCCCTGAGCTGAGCTATAGATGTGAACCTCGAGGTGAGACCTTCTTGCCTGAATATGTGCAACATGCCTTGAATTTGTAGCAAGTCTTGGGCAGGACATCTCTACTATCACTGTGGGTATTTATACGGGCCTCCCGGGGAGAGAGTTTGCCACCCCACCCCAGTGGCTTGAGGCTTGTGTACCAAAGTGTTGCAGTTAGGAAAACTATACAAGGACTTATTTTAGAAATAATGTTAATCTAGAAATGTAAAGGATAGATGAGAAGTAAACAAACTTGGTAGGAGGTAGAGGGATAGGCTATGATGAGTTGAATCAAAGCAGAGGCTTAACAGATTTATTTTTAGTGTTTCATGTGTGAGGAAAAACTATGCTAAGTGGTGTATACATGTGTATCTAAAATCTCATTTAATACAGACATTCTGTAAAGAAGTTTTTATTAGCTCATGTTTGGGTACAGGAAAGTAAGATTCGAAGAGTGCAAACAACGTGTCAAATATACAGACCTCGATCTCTCAGACACAAAAACTTGTCCTCTTAGCCACTGCCTGGATGGGATAGTTACTACCTATATGTGACGGTCAGAATCCTGATGTGATGGAGGAGACAGAGAGGCACAGACAGTTTTAAGCAGCGTTGGGGTAGGTAGGAGTTGGCCACTGATGAGTAAAGGAAGTTGTGGAAATAGAGAAATATTGGCAGATACTCAAGTTTCCGGTATGGCTGGTGGTCCATGAAAAGAGAGGAAAATGGGAAAGTCACTTTTGATCAGGTTAAGTTTAAAATTCCTGGGCTGGAGGATTAGTTCAGTGGTTCCAGTGCCTACCTCGCAAGCGCAAGGTCCTGAGTTTGATCCCTGGTAACCACATACAATGTTGGTCATGGAGACTCACGCCCACCAACAATCAATACCACATACCACAGTGCCGGGCATGGTGGTTCACACCTGTAATCCTAGCACTCGGGAGGCAGAGGCAGGAGGATTGCTGAGTTCAAAGCTTGCCTAGGCTACATAGTGAGCCCAGAGCCAGCCTGAACTACAAAGCGAGACCCTGTCTTAAAAAAAAAAAAAAAAAATTCCCATGGGACACCTTCGTGGTAGTGTCAGAAGGCCAAGAGGAAGACTGTAAAGGAAAGTGTCTAAAGAGCTCTTGAAACACTCTCATCCACAGAATCCCTTTGGCTTCCCAACAGGCTGTGAGCTAATGAGATGTTCTTTGATTACAGGCTCACCAGGACCCAAGGGGAGCCCAGGCTTCCCTGGTATGCCAGGCCCTCCTGGGCAGCCTGGCCCTCGGGGCTCAATGGGACCCATGGGACCATCTCCTGATCTATCCCACATTAAGCAAGGCCGGAGGGGCCCTGTGGTCAGTATCTTATCAGAGATCCACTTACTCTTGTTGGGGAAATTGTATGTCCTGTGACTTTTCCTTCTGTTAAACCATATATTTGTATATTATAGGGTCCACCAGGCGCACCAGGAAAGGATGGCTCCAAGGTAAGTCCTCTGAGTGGTCCACACTGGCTGAAGGTCCTGTTTCTCTTCCTGACGCAGGACTAAGTAAAGTTAACAAGCACTATTTACATCTCTGGTGCATGTAGCAGTACTAAAACACAGACAGGCAGGTTGAATACTCCAAATCCTAAAATCTACAAACTGAAACTCTTTAAACATTGACATAGTACTTAAAAGTGTTTGGATTTTGAAGTATTTCAGATGTTAGATTTTCAGATTAGTGATGTTTAACTGATAGTCTCTGCAAATATTCCAAAATCCAAAAACCTGAAATCTGTAACACTTCTGATCCCAAGCTTTTTAAATAGGGGCTATTCAACCTGTACTTTTATCTGAAAAACTGGGAATAAAATTTAAAGTGTAGAATGAACCTTAAAAGCAAGTATGATGGCCGGGATGATCCTAAGAAAACCCCTGTAAGTTTTAAATAAACCTCTGTTTTGTGATACTTGGATATGTTTCTCTCATCAACCAGTGTTATTTTGTAGGGTAGTTTTTTTTTAATGTCTCTTTAAGATTATTAAGTCAAAACAGAAGTTCCAGGGCTGGAGATTTAGCTCAGTGGTTCCAGCGCCTGCCTCACAAGCGCAAGGTCCTGAGTTTGATCCCAGTAACCACATACAATGCTGGGCATGTTGACTCACACCCACCAACAATCAACCCGCAATCAGCACCCCATACCACAGTGCCGGGCATGGTGGCTCATGCCTCTCATCCCAGCACTCGGGAGGCAGACAGAAGGATTGCTGAGTTTCAGGCTTGCCTTGGCACCATAGTGAGCTCAGGGCCAGCCTGAACTACAAAGCAAGACCCTGTCTCAAAAAACAAAACAAAACAAAAAAAACCCCAGAAGTTCTATTCTATACTAGTGGGTGGTTTCACTTTTGAGGGCTTTCCGCTATTGGTCCCAAAAAGAAGTTAGTGTGTTATACTTAGGAAAATTTCTGTTATTCTACATGCTGCCTGGAAATACTCATCAGATCTGGTTTGAAAATACGTAACTTATGGGGAAGTCAGCATGAAAAACACTTGTCCTGAGTATTTCCATTCACATAAGCAGTCCCACAAGTCCAACTTCAGTTCTACATTTGTTTCCTATAGAAAATGTAGTATTAGTGTTGTGTGGGAAAACAGTTGTGAAGGGTGAGGGTCTGATTAGAGTCTGGGTGGTAAAGATCATATAGTCCAGAACACTAACCCTGACCTTTCTGTTTTAGGGGGAGAGAGGAGCACCAGGGCCCAGAGGGTCTCCTGTAAGTGGCACCACCTGTCCTGCTTCCACGATGGGAATGTTCTCAGGGATGCAGCTCTGATCTTTATGAGAGTGTCCAAGTGGGTCCTTGTAGCAAAAGCCACCTAACCAGAACTCCAGGGTTAGGAGGAGAGTTATGGAAGCCTTTAGCAGCGGGTTTTGATTACTGTCTAAATTTGTTTTCCGTTGCTACTTTTTCTTTTATCGTGGTTAATTTTTATGTGGAACGCATTCTGTGAAATCTAGTATGCCATAAGTCTGTTTCCAAAGACAATGTATCATAAAATACCTCAAAGAACTAGAATTGAGAGCAATGGGTTTTTAGCACTTGGGATATTTGAGAATGTAACCCAAGACAGTCCTAACAAGTCACATTACTTCTCCTCCACAAAGCTCGAATCTGTGCAGGGCTACTTGAGATCTGAGAAGAAATTACCTGAATACATCAGCAGTGTCTAGGAGAATCAGAATGGAAACTAGCAACATGCAACAGTATAGAAAATGCACATAAGTTTACTACTTCTGAAGAAATCAGTGTTATATCCAAAGAAAGACTGATAGCTTGGGCGCAGAGATAGGAGATCTCACCTCTTCCATTTGTACCTCCCTGATCACAGGGATGCCACTTAGCTCTCCGGCATTCATCTCCTTGCTTGTGCAGTACCAGTAGGACAGTCTGATCTGCCCCTCTTGGGTAGTTACCTTGAGAGTCAAATGGTAGCAAAATACTGTGCCTGTCTAAGTGCTTTGCAGTGTAAACTGCTTCTTCTGAGGTGGTAGCCACCACGGCAACAGACATAACAGGGGGAATAACAGTTTCACCCTTAAGTTATAATAGGCCTAGAATATGCATATTTGTACATTTTTATCAACTTCACCACAGCATTGCCTGGAAATTAAAACTATACTGCATGACGATAAATGGTTCAGTAAATGAGAAAATTAGGAAACTTTTGTTTTAATCTTTCCTAGTAGTCCAGGAATTGGTGTCTTTACAATATATTCTCAGCCTCATTTAGCTTGCCAGTATGTCAACCACCTTATAAACATCTTAATTTTACTTTGAAAGAACATATATTTTGGGGTGTTTATTATGCTGTAAGCCCTTTACCTGTATAAAGTCACTTAAATCTTGACCTCAGGATCCTATGAAACTCTATATATTGATCTATTGACCTCATTTTCCAGGTGGGCAAAACTGAAACCTAAAGAAATAAAGTACTTTGCCAGTGACTGCACACCTAGCAAGTAAAAGAGTTGGGATTCACACCTAACAGAACCTCAGCCTCTTAACTACTACTCCAGTAATGTCATAAGTGTCTTCCAGGTGTCTGGAAAGTTACCTAGGAGGGTTATTCTCATATTCTTTTATCTGCCAGCTTTGATATAGCTTAGTTAGGAGAGAAAGCACGTGAATGTATCACCAGTGTTCATGTTTGCTGTAGGGAACTGGAAGACAACTTCCAGTGTCCAGACTGCTGTCGTAGACCTTCTCCTTGGTCTGTCTGAGACACAGAGTTTTCCAGAAGGGAGTTACCAGCAAGCAACAGGGAGTTACCAGCTCCATGATCCAGGGAGTCCATTGTTGCCACAGGGTGAATCCGTTATAAACTGCAGCTTTGATTCTTTCCACTGTGCAGGGACCACCAGGTTCTTTTGACTTCCTGCTCCTTATGCTGGCTGATATCCGCAATGACATTGCTGAGCTGCAGGAAAAGGTGTTCGGACACCGGACTCACTCGTCAACAGAGGAGTTCCCTTTACCTCAGGAATTTTCCAACTACCCAGAGACTGTGGACTTCAGCTCTGGAGATGACTACCCCGGAAGAACTGAGGCAAGAGACTTGGGAGTCCCCGGAGACGTTCACCCCTAGCATGCCCCCCATGTTCACACCAGCGGAAAGGAGGAGTACCTTTGCCTGCAATTAAAGCATCTAAAGGAAAAACTGCTGGAGACCTAGAAAGGAACTTTATCATTTCCATAACTCTTTTCCTGCCTTCACACTACTCTTATTCTAAGTGCTATTTTCAGAGTGTCCTGCTAAAGACAGGAAGGAAATGATGAATGTGTGTGCAATGTTCACAGGAAGTCAGCTAGGTGGTCTGCACTGGTACTTGTCTTCGACATCCTGAATTTCCAGGATCTTCTGGATTTCTGAGCTAAGCACTCTTGCCACATTTTAAAATCGGGCACAATACCAAAAAAGGGAAGATGGCATTGTGCACTCTCAGAAAGCTCAAGCCTAACTTCTTAAAAAAAAAAAAAAAGTGTTGTGTTTGACACAATAAGGTTTTGTTCCTCCTCTTATATCAAAATCAGAGCTCTTTAATTAAAATGGAGCAGCCATAAAGATGACCTTAACAGATAACTTTTTCCTTGTCAATCTAATAGGTTTCACATATTCCATTCTGTTATCCAAACTCGTTTCCCAAATTTGATATAATCAAATATAATTTATAAGAAATTAAGGAGTGGAGATTAAGAGGCGAATTAGTTGTATATTTATTGCCAGAGTTTGTCACACTTTCAATCCAAATAGGATTAGACCAAGTGTTCATTCCATGCTTATCTATATGAGAATCTCTCATGGAGAAGACAGTTCTTCTGGCTATAGAAAGAAATACTCTTTTCAAAAACAGTGAAGGAATAAAATTCCCTGATTCATATAAAACAGTGGACTCCTAGTTGCCAGGATATTTTAAAGCTTTTAAATGAAAGCGTGGTCCTATTCCATATATCACAAGTGATTGTATTGATATATTCCATGTATCACAAGTGACCCTTAGGAAGGAGTGCAGAGTTCCCCGCTCTTACCAGGTGCCCAGAGGGGCCCAATCCCAGTGAATCAATGCACAGTGAATTGGAAAGAGGTTGCTATTATGGGCTGTTGGCAGAGGAGCAAGAAAACCCTGGGAAAAGATCAGGAATGTGCTAAACTAACTGGACAGAGCAGGTGAATTTGCTTTCCTTGGGCATTCAAAGTCTTAGTGTGGAGCCACCAAGCTTGCCGTCATACTGGGAGGAATACACTGTAAGAGTTCTTGTTGATGGAGGGGGCAAATGGTTTTTCTTGCTTGGCAAAAATTTTCTTTCCACCCTGCAGCCGGGTCCGCGTGCTGCTCCCTCAGTCCGCCCAATACTCCAATTTTTCCTTAATTTATTCAAAATTCCAATTCTTTAATCTTTCTCCTTGATTTTTTTCCCCTCAATAATATGGAAAGCTCAGAAAAGAAAGTACATTTCCCGACCAGTTATGGAGTCACTGTGTCTTGTCAGAAGCCCTCCTTGTCCCAGAGGGAAGCGTATTCTCTTAAAGATTTCCTTAGGATTCACAGGCTCCAGGAACAGGTGGCCAGAGGACTTACTCTCTCTATTGTCGGAGGCCTCCTGGTATCAGTGGCGTCTTTCAGGTTTTGAGTGGCCCACTTTCTCCTGGCCACACAGAAGAGCTCCTTAGCTTCCTGTTCAGGCCATCTGAGCCCTTTCATCGGGCTTCACACACAGTCATCATCACACTGTTTGCCACATCAGCATCTCTTTCACCCTTCAGCTTCCCCTTATGTTTCTCAGAGGTTTGTATTTGACTTTTTCCATATCCTTTGAACCTAAATCACTTGCTGGCCCTATTGTGACAGTTTATTGGAAGAAAACACCATGTTGTATTTGCATACCTCTCGCCGTCTGTTTCCCAAAGAACAAGAGGACAGGGTCATCTGTACATCTCCAGGAGCAAGAAGCTTCCTTCCCTTCTTCCTGCCATATTCAAGGCAGAGTCCTCTTTTATGAACACTCGCTCTGCTCTTCCGTAACCACAGCAGATCCCTGGTGACTGACTACCAGTATGGAAGTTGAAGGGAAACACACCAGCGGTGCTCCTCTTCGGTCACCCCTTGTCCCCTCAGCCTGTCCAGAATCCAACCTTCACCACAGATGGCCTCGCCAGCCACGGACATGGAGGGATGGGTGCTACCTACAGCTGTTGTGTCCCATCTGGGACATGTCGGGTTTGCCTACCTGTGCAGCACAGTGTGTAAAGAGTGTGGATAGATGAATGTTCAAAAAGAAACCTATACACCCTCCACGAGTGATGATTAAGATCATCTTTAATTTTTTTCAATGAGCAGTTTAATTACTTTTGCTTCTTTTTGACTCTGAACTGTGTTTGGAAATACAATCTCTATTGTCAGATGCTGACAAAAGGCAAGCAAACTGCACATTTGTCCAGAGACTAGGAAAATATATCAAAAGAATGAGTTAACAGCCAAAATATCTGGGATTCATGAGATTAAATTAACTAATAATCTCCTAAAACACACAGTAACTTGTATTTTATATCTCATTCTGCTGTACCAGGTCAGTTTAGAAAATTATTAATTCTCAGCTTTTCAAAACTTGTACTACTATAAGAACTAAGTATGTACTCTACATGCCCAAATGATAATATTTCAAAGATAAGACATTATAAGATATTATTTCTAATATACCCTTTAATTATGTATACAAAACCAAAGCTTCACTCTCTGAATAAGACTTCTGCATAAACCAAAGCAGAAAAACCTTTTGTTAGGGAGAGGAATTAAAATTTGCCACAATTTTCTGAATTCACTGCATATTTCATTGAGAAAAAAGATTTGTATACCTCTTTAAAGCTTTAGTAAAAATGTTGACATCAAATTTTTGCAAGCAATGGTAATAAAAGTCTGCTGTTGAAAATAGTAAGGAGGGCATGTGGTTTAGTATAGGAAAACCCTTTCCTTCACAGTTCCAGACTGAGAAATTAAAAGTTATATGTGACAGATCCGAAGCTTGGGGGTTGGGGATACAAAAAGTAAACCATCTTTTTTCATCTCCTGTGTTAATTCCCAACACCTGCCTCAGAATTAGTTGATCAAAGAAATTTCTGTGTAAACTCAGATGACAAGTATGTCCGTAGCCGAACCCATAAATAATAAATGCTCTTTGGCATGAAAGGGAAGCAAGGATACCAGGTGCAGAGTCGTACCTGGTTGGTTGTGTTCCCTTTCTAAGGTTCACAAGCCTCTCTGTCTTGTCTGGGGATGACTGTCACAATCATCAGGAAAAGGCTTCTCCGCCACCAGGCACGCAGCTTCCCCCTGGGTTTGCAGGCAGCAGTGCCCTACCATATTTTGTCCATCCCCCTCCTCGCCCGTTTGAGCTGCCCCACAGAGACAGCCAAAGCAGCCTCATTCTACAAGCTTATCTTTCTCACAAGTTATTTGCTGGAAACTGAGCCACGCAATTAATAGAACCATGAATCTAAAGTTATTAATCATGAGTTCAGAGAAACTGAAGAAACTTTTCCTGGCATAGCTAGTATTTATATTTCATAACAAATCAAAAATAGCTTTCCATTTGGAAGAAAAGCACAATGACCATCATTGTTAAAGCATAAAATCACGGACTTTCCATGGTCTTTCTACAAATGTTGCCACTTTAGAGAAATCATAGAAAAGGACCTTTTACAATATATCCCTCAGAGATCTCATGATTCTGTGCTAGATTCCCAAACCAAGAACCCTGAGGAACTGCACATGTGTTGTGAGTTTGTTTTGATTTCCCACTCATTTATACTTCAATAGCTCTGTTCATTATTTATAACAGGCCATATAGCAATCAAACTAATATTCAAACCGTTATGAATGTGATATTATGAAGTACTTTTGTATAATTGTATATTCTTAATAACAAAGTTATTTTTCTTATGTGGCTTTGCTGTGTTTTGTGCTGACCCCAGCCCTGTGGAAGAAAAACCCTTTCATCAGGTGAATATAGAAGGATAGAAAGGACATTTCTCAACAGCTGGAGCCTGTGTCCTGGGTCTGCCCCTTCCTGGGTCTGGACGTGCTCTGAACAGTTGAGCCTAAATCAAAGATGAAAAGCACAGTTACCACTGAGTCTGGGCGTCAGACATAAGCCCGTTCCTCTCCCATGTGGATCCACCAGGTCCCCCAGGGGGCAATTTTTTGAACTGAGAACTCTGTGGGGCTCCTAGAGGGTGAGCTGATTGGAAGCACCTCAGGAGCTCATAAAGGGAAGAGCTATGAGGGTCCTTCTTCCCACCGCCACCAGTGACCCACTGGCGCCTGTTTTAGATTAGAGTCTCACAGGCTTCCTTTGGAAGAATTAAAAATAAGCTAAATAGAGCTGGGAAGAGGAAGGCCCTCCAGCCGATAACTAGAGATCTGTATGTATGGATAAGAAGGGAATCTTTAACTTGGCCGTAGGAAAGCGGGAGTGATTTAAAGAAAAGGTCACACGTAAGGTGTAAGGGATGTTAACTATCCTCAGCTGGGCACTTCGAATCCTGAAGTGAACCTATAAAAATACTGTTTTCAGTAAATAGGAAGTGCCTGTGGTGCACTAGGCGTCGCATTAGGCATCAGACACAACACGGAGCAAAGGTCGTGCTCCCCATCCTCTTAGGGGTTTTCAGCTAAACAGACAAAGATCCTTCCAGACAAAGTAATGAATCACACAAAATGCGATGACAACTGTGATAGGCTCAGTGAAGGCAAGGAGCTGGTGCCACAGAGCCAGCGACGGCCCGCCCCGCACTGCCCCCAGGTACTTCCCCTCCAGTCACCCAGCATCCGGCACCCACAGTGCCAGCACCCACATCATCCACGGAGACATCACCACCCTTGCCAGAGAAAAGCTTTGCAGTACTCTGATGAAGGTATACAGAGGCATTCTGGGAGACCGGCTTAGCACTGTATCTTTTTTTTTGAGACAGGGTCTCGCTTTGTAGTTCAGGCTGGCCCTGAGCTCACTATGTAGCCCAGGCAAGCCTGGAACTCAGCAATCCTCCTGCCTCTGCCTCCCGAGTGCTGGGATGACAGGCGTGAGCCACCACGCCTGGCACTGTGGTATGTGGTGCTGATTGCTGGTTGATTGTTGGTGGGCGTGACTCACCACGCCCAGCATTGTATGTGGTTACCAGGATCACACTCAGTACCTTGCTTGCGCTTGCGAGGCAGGCGCTGGAACCACTGAGCTAAATCTCCGGCCCAGCACTGTATCATTTTTTTACCGCCCATAGCTGAGGAACACTCCCCCTGATGTCCATTGTGCAGTCAGTCAGTAACATCTGTGTTGTGCTCTGGATTCCTAGCACAATTTGAAGTTTGTTTCTTCCCAACCAAGACAATAAAGATTTTTAAAAAGCTTGCTACTTTTTGTAACTTAAAACGATAGCACACCTACTCGGGTCCGCGTGCAGCATTCCGCTGTCATGTTTCTGCACTTTTTTAGTGGGGAGGGAACGGGTAGAGGAGTTTCTTAGGCTGTTGTGATGGAGGGCCAAGGACTTGGGCGTTTAAAACAACAAAAATGTACTTACACGTTTCTGGAGGCTGGAAATCACAAATCAAGGTGTCAATAGGGTTACAACTCCTAGAGTTTCTGAGGGAGAAGTCAGCCATGTTTCTTTCTAGTTAATGGTGGCTGCCCACTGTCTGGGTGTGATTTGCCACAGGTGTCCTTACTACACTTTCTGGTTTTCTCTAGTGTATTCCTGGCATCTGCCATGCTTCCCCAGTGTGTACTGAGTTGAGAGAATATTTTTATAGTGAATTTGATTGAATTGAGAGTCTTCATAAAGCTCTATAATATATAGTTATGCATACTTTATATATATATATACTTTACATATATACTTTATATATATTTATATATATGTATATATATATTCCTGAGATGTAAGATGATGTGCCCAATGTCTCAAAGTTAAAACACTGGTAACAAAGATGTGTTTCAGAGCAAACATTAACTGTGTTGGTTTAGTCCATGAGTAGCACAAGCACCCAGCTCCACTTTGTCTCAGGCTTTCTCATTCATAACTAGGCTTCCGTGGTGTGGAAACTCTCTTGAAGAAAACTGTCTAGACATGAGACCATTTGCTTCCCCTTGTCCTCTGTTCTAATCCAGACTAGTTTGACAGTCTTTCTGACCTGTGATGAGGTGGTGAACAAATGTATCACAAAACTAGTGTAGTTAATATTTCTTTATTTTACATGTGACTCAGGGACAACAGGAAGTCAAGACTCAAATTCAGTACATTAGCACATTATCTTGGAAAACACAGTTGTCCAGCAGAGTTTTTCTTTCTAGAAGGAGTATATTAGAAGTTCTGATTAAATGATCATGGACCAACACAATCCTTTGTGAACTTTCATGTTACAGTGAGGAAATGTAAGCAGCATGTTTAGTTCAGGAATTTCTGCTTAGTGGTTAAGTTAGTGTGTCTTGTAAGTGAACTTGATTAAAGAGTAAAACATAGATTGCCTTGGGGGGGAATAACCAGTTGGATCTTAAGATCAGAGGTTTTCAAGTGTTTTTGACTAATTGGGAAAATTCATGATTTGCACAATGGGCCAATACCCATGTATGCATACAAAGAGTGATAAATTTGTTTATGTTTTGAGACAGTGTCTCACTTTTAAACTCACTATGTAGCCCAGAATGGTCTGGAAATCACAGGAATCCTCCTGCCTGTGAAAGTTTAAATTTTAAAAGTACATATTATAGTAAAAGACACATTACTAAGAATGATGGAAAAGTGTTGGATGTGAAAGGGTGCATTTTGAGGATGACTAATACCAATGTGTCTTTTACTGTAATACTTCCTTAAATGTAAATGTTCACTATATTTTATCAACTCTTGTATATTGAAAGATGTCTCATATTTACTCTTACTATATAGGATGCACTTATACATTCTCTATACCTTTTTTTTAAAAATCCTGTTCACAACCACTGTTTCATGAATTACAACTAGTTAATAGCCATTCAGTTAATTCAGTAAATTTAAACTTCATTATGCATATGAATAATATGAAGATTTTATGAAAACAAAGCTTCTGATTCAAAGGATGTGTGATTCCAATTTTTTTGGGGGGAGGAGCACTGGGGATCAAATTCAGGCCTTTGTGCTCCATGGTAGGCATGGTACCACTTGAGCTAAATCCCTGGCCAATGTGACTCCAATTTTAACCAGCTCCTAGGGAGGTTTATGCTGTTTTCTGTGACCCAAACTCTGAGTAGCACATTGTCCCTCCAGCAAGAATATCTGCTTTGGAATTTGGACATGTGCAGACAAAAATTAATTTAGAACTCTTAAGAGTCAGGAGTTCAAGCCAGGCGTGGTGGCTCACGCCTGTAATCCCAGCACTCGGGAGGCAGAGACAGGAGGATTGCTGAGTTCGAGGCTTGCCTGGGCTGCATAGTGAGCTCAGAGCCAGCCCGAACTACAAAGCGAGACCCTGTCTCAAAGAAAAAAAGAGTCAGGAGTTCAAGAATGGCTATTATATTTATCCCAGAAGCATCTGGGAAGAAGAAAACTGCATCTGAACTGAACACATGCAGACTTTTTTTTTTTTGTCCTCTTTAACTATCAGCTACTTAGCGATTATGTTGTACTAGTTATAAGTAATTTAGAGATTTAAAGTCGGTGGGTGGGTGTGCATGGGTACCATGCAAATTCTATACCAGTTTACATGAGGAACTTGGACACCCTAAGATACTAAGGAGGAAGAACCCATCCTGAGGATACTGAGGCCCAGTTGTGTAGTTTCCTAAAACATCACCAGATGAAACTCTGCTAACATTTTAGCATGAAGCAAGGTGATAGCCGCTATCTTAATCATTTTCCACATCACTGGCAACCAATCCCTGAGACTCACAACACAGAGAAGAGGTTACTTTGGCTCATGTTATATAGAGGGTCCAGCTCATAATTGTTTTCAGGACAGTCGCAGCATGGTGGAAGGACTTAGGCAGAGGAAAGCTGCTCCCTCCTGGCATGCAGCGAGCTGAGAGTCAAGAGAGGAGCAAGGAAGGCAGATAGAACCGTCCAGGTCATGCCCACTGTGACCCACCTTTCTGACCAGGCCCAACATCCTAACAGCAAGTCCGCTATAAGGCACTATATAAACCCAGCCACTTCTCACAGGTTCCCACCAATAATTGCATAAGGTGTTAGGGAAACATCTGGATATAAATTAAGACCAGCCAGAGGAGGAAGTCTCTGGAAAGAGTAGAGGAAACCCCAGAATGGTAAGTGGGAAGGCAGCAAGCACAAGCTTTGCCTACTTCACTGGCTCACTCCCAAGGCTGGGGCCTGGCCTTGCTGCAGCAGCTGATGTTCCGGAGCCTGTTTCCAGAGAAGGGAGGGTAGAAATGAACTCTCAGCCGCAGGTTGACCCCACTAAGCTGGATTCGCCAAATGACCCTGCGTGGTATTATTTTCACCAGCATCTTGTGGTGAATCATGGACTCCTGACTCTCCTTTGTTTCTGGCCAGGTGTCTTAGTTTTGAATTCCTCCTCCCTCAGCCTATTTTCTGTAGCTTTTTATCCAATTCCACCTCTAACAGCCATACTGGAAATGAGAGCTGAGTGGGAAAATGATGAAACCAAAAGGGAAGTTGCATCTATGGAATTATTCTTTGCATCTGTCAAATTATTTCTATATAGTTTGTGTTATATGTATGTATGGAACAGTCAAATTTTTTTTTTTTATTGCTTTTTGGAGACAGGGTCTCGCTTTGTAGTTCAGGCTGGCCCTGAGCTCACTATGGTGCCCAGGCAAGCCGCCGCGAACTCAGCAATCCTCCTGTCTCTGCCTCCCGAGTGCTGGGATGACAGGCGTGAGCCACCACGCCCGGCATTGTGGTATGCGGTGTTGATTGCTGGTGGGCGTGAGTCTCCACGACCAGCATTGTATGTGGTTTCCGGGGATCAAACTCAGAACCTTGGGCTTGCGGGGCAGGCGCCGGAACCACTGAGCTAACCCTCCGGCCAACAGTCAAATTTTTTAACTGCAGTCCCTGGGCATTCTTGGATCTGTGAGCCCTGGTAATACAGTAATGTGCACGACTTGCCCTGGCTCATTAGGACATGGCTGTGGGCCCTCCTAACCCCAGTGCCCTGGGGAGAATACATAGCATCCTGCTAGACTCCTGTGGTCCCTGTCATTGGTAGACTGAGGTAGTATGAAAGAACTACCTCTCTAGTGTATCAACAGGGTCATTTATTTACAAATCAGTAAAAATCTCAGCCAGAATCATATATATGAAAGGCCCATCTGTAGGTAATTTGCCTTCTTTAAAAAAAATCTGGAAAAGAGAAAGGTGCTACAAATTGAATTAAGTTCAGATTATTGAGAAAGGAGCTAACAGCTGGGAAACATTTCAAAAAGAGGTTTCATCAATACAGTCTTCCAAGGCAGCAGCCAAGTACATTTTTCTTTTATAGCTTATTCTGTCAGCATTGTTGACTGCTGGGACCCCATCTCACCAGACATATTGACACAGGCTGTGGCTACAAATATTCACAGGGGGTGGGATGAAAATCCTTAGGTTCATATGATTCGACCTATAAATATGCTCAAAATACTTGAGATCAGCCCCCAGGCATTTATTTTCCCAGCCACACAGGCACCCTTCTAAATTGTATCTGTGATCTGTGTAGCAGCAGCACTTTCTCAAGTCTTTGTGGAATAGCAAACAACTTCATTGCCCCTCTAAGTCTTCCACTGCTCACTCCTGCGTTCCTGGACTCCAATCCCCCCTCAGCGCCGGCCCCCCATCAGGTGCAGCGAGAGGCCTGCTGTCCCACTCACTCTTCTGCTCTATGGATGGACTTGTTCAACAACCGGGAGGCTTGCCTGGAAAATCGGATTTTCCTGTTCAACCCAAACTGTTTCAGACCTATGGTTGAAAGCAGTAGGAATCCGCACATCCTAATGTGAGCATCACTGGATAGTTGGGGAGCAGCCGCTTTCTCATAGGGCTAAATGCTCCTGCCTAGAGGTGTCCCTCCATGATTACTGACCCCAGGCAGCAGAGGGCCCAGGAAAGGAGGTGTAGTCTCAGAGTGTGGTATATTTGATGATGAGTGAGTCCCTCCCAGTAGGAGGAGAGCTTTATCCTGTGAAAATAATTACCCAATTGAAAAGTACCGAAGTATTCCTCATAATGATTTGAGGTGTCCCTGGGAATGTAAGAGGCCAGCTGGCACCTGCCAGAGTGGCTGCTGGACTGCAGAGCTCAAAGGTCTCTGTCATTTCCTGCTGGAGCAACGCCTGACACAGCATTCTTAGAGGATGATCTAGGAGTCGCCAAGTCTAATTTGCTTTCTTTTCCATCCAGAGAAGGGTGCTTGCCACATCATCCCAGAAAAAAAGGGGATATCCAGTACTTGTATGCTATCCAGTACTTGTATATAGGGACTAACCCCTGATCAGTTGAAGTCAGAGGCCTGGGAGAACAGCCTCTTCCAAGGAGTGTGGTAAGGCTTCAGCTGTGTGCAAGGGGACACTTTTGTTTGTGAAGCAGCAGTGATGAGAGGAGGGCAGCAGGAGCCCAGTGCCAGAGACTCGCTCACACTGATACACGGGCATCCACCAAATCTGGCCCTTTTATATCCTGCTTCTCGCCAACACTGTAGGAGTTATAGTTTAGTAGAGGTGGGGGCTAGAGAAGGCTCTGAATCAGACTACTACTTCCTAGCCAGAGCCGAGGGCCTTGTTTTTCCACTGGGTTTGGAAGCAGGGAGAAGCCAAACTGTGAGTCAAGGTCAAGGTTCAGGTTTTGGGTTTTTGTTTTTTTGGGTTTTTTTTGTTTTTTTTTTTTGAGACAGGGTCTCGCTATGTAGTTCAGGCTGGCCCTGAGCTCACTATGTAGCCCAGGCAAGCCTCAAACTCAGCAATCCTCCTGCCTCTGCCTCCCGAGTGCTGGGATGACAGGTGTGAGCCACCACGCCCAGCACTGTGGTATGTGGTATTGATTGCTGGTGGGTGTGAGTCACCATGCCCAGCATTGTATGTGGTCATAGGGATTGAACTCAGTACCTTGCGCTTGCCAGGCTAATCTCCAGCCCAAGGTTCAGGTTTTTTAAATGAACAAGTATTGGTCTTCAATCCCAAAAAGTAACTAGCAGGTTGGAATTTGGGCAAGATTTTATGAAAAGAGCCATAGTCAGAAATGTAAAAGAATTTACTAAAGTTAAATTAGTTTCTGCCCAAAATTAATACTTTTTAATAAACCAAGTGAAATTGGGAAGCATTTTTAAACTACCACTCTCAGGTCTTTTTATGGTTGTGTGGGATTTTACTTCAATTATTTTTATTTATACATGGAAATAGCCTTTTGTCTTTGAAAGGTCCAGAGCACCAACCATAGTCTAAGCCAATTACCCACAAGGCTGTGGAGCTGGAAACTTGGGCCCATGTTTCTGTCCTGTTGAGATGTAGCATTCTGTTGTCATTAATACTGTCAGAACTCTGCATCCTCTTTGCAGAAGAGACATCTGCACCATAACAAATCTGGTATTTCATAACTAATGTTACCTCAGGGAATGTGTGTGAAGAAATCTGGACATGACAAAGATTTCCCGCAAGTGCCAGGGGCAAGTGACAAATGGAAGATGTTCATGACAAATCGAATGTTAGGGTCATTTGGTTTCAAAATAGGAGAAACATGTGCACATGTAGATTTATCTGCAAAGATTCACAATTCTGTGACCTTGGACTACTAATCAGATCATGGTGTTGGTCCAGGGGATGTCCATATGTCCCCATATACACTCTTGTTTGAAGTGACTCATTTGGGAACAGTTGGGTCAAGAGGTGGGAAGGGGGCCATCGATTTAGCTCAATGGTTCTGGTGCCTGCCTAGCATGCACAAGGTCCCTGGTTCAATCCCCAGGTAACCACATACAACAGTATTGGATGTGGTGACTCACACCCACCAGCAATTAGTACCATACACCACAATGCCAGGCATGGTGGCTCACATCTGTAATTCCAGCACTCAGGAGGCAGAGGGAGGAGGATTGCTGAGTTCAAGGCCTGCCTGGGCTACATAGTCAGCTCAGCACCAGCCAGAACCACAAAGTGAGACCCTGTCTCAAAAAAAAAAAAAAAAAAAAAAAAAAAAGAGAGAGAGATGGGAAGGGAAAGATCAATGATTTTGGTTTTTCTTAGGGTCTTGCTTTGTAGTTCAGGCTGGGCCTCAACTCACTATGTAACCCAGGCAAGCCTCAAACTCAGCAATCCCCTTGCCTCTGCCTCCCGAATGCTGGGATTACAGGCGTGAGCCACCACGACCAGCATTGTGGTATGTGGTATTAATTGCTGGTGGGCATGAGTCACCACGCCCAGCATTGTATGTGGTTACTGGGATCGAACTCAGGACCTTGCGCTTGCCAGGCAAGCACCAGAACCACTGAGCTAAATCTCCAGCCCGATCAATGATTTTTTTTTTTTTGAGACAGGGTCTCACTTTGTAGTTCAGGCTGGCTCTGAGCTCACTATGTAGCCCAGGCAAGCCTCGAACTCAGCAATCCTCCTGTCTCTGCCTCCCGAGTGCTGGGATGACAGGTGTGAGCCACCATGCCTGGCATGATCAATGATTTTTCAACCAGGTTGCCTAATTATGATGTGTGAGATTGTGGTGATTAGTTTGTCATATCACTGAGATGCTTTATGTGGTTTTTATGGTTCTCTAAATCTTTTTGAAATAATTATTTAAAACAGTATAATGTGTGTTATAAATCTTTAAAATATATTTTGGGTGGGGAATAAGTGGAAATATAAGTAAAACAATATGTGGGGTTATGATTTTGAAATTGGGTGAATGTTCATACTGCTTTGATCTGCATGTATACTTCCCCCAAATTCATACACTGAAATCCTAACCCCCAAGATGATGACATTATGAAGTGAGGCCAATGGAAAGAGACTAGATCATAAATGTAGAGTCCTCATGAAAGGAGTTACTGTATTATAAAAGAGATCCCAGAGAGCTAGTTAGCCTCTTCCTGCACAAGAGGACATAGCAAGAAGGTGCCAACTAGGAACCAGGAAGCAAATCCTCAGTAGACACCAAGTCTGCAGTGACTTGATCTTGAATTCCCACCCTCTAGGATTTGAGAAATATATTTCTGTTATTTAAGTTTCCCATTCCATAGTATTTTATTGTACCACTTGTACAAAGACAAATATAATATCCTTTGTCCATTTGTAGATGTCTTAAAGTGAAAATATAGTAAGCCTTTCAAAATTGCACAAATTTAGTAATCCTTTAAAAAATCACTTAACATTTATCAAATGCATTATCCTGTAGTAGAGATCACATAGTTCAGCACCTACACATAGGCCACAGGTGATAGTCCCTCTCTGGAAAGTTCTGAGCAAGTCTAGAGCAAGTCTCATACATTGTATGAAAGGGACTCTGCCTCAGAGGAATCAAAGTCATGAAATGCCGTATCCTTTTCACTCTGTATTTTCCTTCCTTACATCCTGGGCTCAAAATGTGTAGAGGAAGCTGAATTGTCTACCCTAATAATGATGAAAATTTTAGAGACCAACTGCCCAAACTGCAACCCAAAACCCACTTACTCACTGCAAAGTGCCAACACTTCAAGTAAACCGGAATACTGAGGTTTTTAGTTTAGAAAAAAAACGACTCTACATTAACATCTTTTGTTTTAAAACAGAACAAAAACAGATAACATATGTGCCATTGGTTTACCACCACTGGTCTACATTTTGCTGCCATTTGTGAGCAAGGTTTTTCTTTTAGAAATTCCTAATAGGCTAATGTGTTTATTTGGGCATTTGTCACAGCCATTTCCTGTTTCTCCTCAGGACCACAGGGAAAACACTGGGATTAGGTTGGGCCCTAAAGGAAAGAATTCTTCGGCATCTACAAGCTAAAAGTTTTCACACTGAATTTTCTTCAAGGTCCTTCTACACAGCAGAGCCCACTCACACTAGTTCTCTTCTTTTATACTAGTTTCTCTTCTTCCTTTCTGACCTTGGACGAAGGGAATATGAATACAGTGGGACTTTGGCTCTCATGAGGAAGGGTTCTAAACATTTTTTCCCTTATTTCATTGGACAATTCAGTAAATTTCATTCAATGAGAACAAGTTTGTAACTTCGGTTTTTAAAGACCTACTTACTATAAGATGACAATATCTCTGTTGTTGTCTACATAGCCTCTCCTCTTCTTTCTGGTAACAAAATCCATCTTTCCTTTGGGGAATCTTTAATAGAGTTGGGATTTTGATTACCTCACTTCTACCACATAGCTGGATACACATGTAACTCAGGTCTATCTACATGGTATCCATATGCCAAGCAATGCTTAGAAGACAAGGGATAAACATTTGTTAAAAATTCATATATTAAAGAAATACTGGATAAAGTGTTGATCTATTAATAAGCATGTATCTCACAGTTCTCAAATTTTTGAGTTGGCATGCTTTTTTTTTTTTTTTTTTTTTTTGAGACAGGGTCTTGCTTTGTAGTTCAGGCCAGTCCTGAGCTCACTATGTAGCCCAGGCAAGCCTCAAACTCAGCAATCCTCCTATCTCTGCCTCCCGAGTGCTGGGATGACAGGCGTGAGCCGCCACACCCAGCACTGTGGTATGTGGTATTGATTGCTGGTGGGCGTGAGTCACCACTCCCAGCATTGTATGTGGTTATCGGATCGAACTCAGGACCTTGTGCTCCCGAGGCAGGCGCCGGAACCACTGAGCTAAGTCTCCAGCCCAAGTTAGCATGCTTTTATACTTTAAATACTATTAATAACTTCAAAGAGCTACCTTGTATGACTTCAAATCATCTTTTCTACCACTTGGAAAAACTCTGACAGAGAATGAAGTCAACACAAAGGAAGGCAGAACCAAGAAATATCCCAAACTATATTATCTGAATACGTGGAACATACCTGGAACAAACCCTGACCTTCCCTGGTGCTTTTCGGTCATGTGAGCCAGTAATGTCCTTTGTTGCCTAAAATATTCATATTTCTGTTGGACTTACTGAACACTGCAACTTCAGCTGGAGATTTGTGATTCCTTATTCTGCTCACTTCCACATAAATTGGTAAATTGGGTTTTGTTTCTGATAAATTGGGTTTTGTTTTGCAGCACTGGGGACTGAATTAAATCCAGGGCCTTGCTATTGAACTACAATATTGGTCCTTTTTCTTGTTTTTCATTTGGGATGAAAGGCACACACCACTACACCCAGTTTCTGAGGTTGTTAATATGGGCATGGGATTTATAACTAAGCAGTCTTTAGGTTCAGGTCTGACTACCTGCTATAGAGAAATTTAAGAAATTTGTGTAATATATCATTTGGAAGATGTTAACATCCAGGGGAAAAATACTTTGAAGAGTGGTGAGCTTCAACCATGTATTTTAAGAGTGAACAGAATCAGAGAAAGGGCTGCTGCTAAGCTGAATGAAGGCTTACAAGGCTTCACAATGAGTTAGTTTAGGGACTCAGGACACAAAGATGGAAGCTTTTGAGCAATTCCTTAGAACAATGGGACTAAGGTTGGCTGGAATTGCATCTAAATTCCTGATCATATCTGTGACTAGGCAGAGTGTTTTGCCTTTGTGTTCTGACTGGAAGGATCACACAATGTGCTCTTTCCCTCCTAAGTAAAGTAGTACAACTTCTGGTTTTAGTTGGGCTCAAAACTATTCAAAACAGAGACTACATTCCCCACCTTGCACTGCAACTAGAGGTGGTTGAGTGAGAAGGTATTAGTTAAAGAATGTAATGGAATCTTATGTTTATCTTCCAGAACATGTTCTTAAAGAAATCTCTGCCTCCTTCGTGCTAATTGAAATTTGGATGTGATAGTGAGAATTCAACAGACATTTTAAACCATGAATTGACCCAGTAAGGATTGCAGAGAGTGAAGAATGATGAGATTGAATCATTTATACTCAAATGGATGTACCTTCAGGACATACTCATAAGTGAAATTAATAATAGGTCACAGATGTGTAAATATCATATATTTTTCTCTGGTATGAGAAATTGAAGTTATAAATGTGTTCTAGAATACATGACTGATACTGTGAAATAGTAAATGTTCAAAGGGTAAAGGGGTTTAGGGGTAAATAATAAAGAAAAAATTGATGGTAAAAAAGAAAGGAAACAATCCTTGTGTATATAGGGGCAGAGGGGAAGGTAGGATGGGGAGGGGAGGGGAAAAATGAGAATTAAGTTGTGTCATATACTGGTACAAATTATCAATGTGGAGTATAATTGTGATGTGTATATATAATGTACCAATAAAATGTACCAATAAAAAAATAAGGATGGCAGAGAGGAAAGAAAAGGGAGAGACATTATGCCTTGCATTGGCTGCTTACCCTTCCTTGATTTTGATTGTGAAGGAAAAAGGAATTCCCATCTCTATCCACTGGAATCACTGACATTCAAATCTAATCTGATAAAATTCCCAAGAAGCCAATGCTCTGTAGATGAAGATTGGAAAATTCCTTGGTCCATTTAGGAGACACTCTAAAATTTAACCTCAGCTCTGGAAAGGACAGTGCCCCATAAACAGCTTTGGTAGAGACAGAACAGTCCCTCATCGTCTTTGTCACTTAACAGACCCCAGAGTTAGGGATGTGAATCCTGAAAAACTGAGAGCTGAAGACATAAACTTTTGTTGTGGCACTGAGTAGTTTGTGAGGCTGCCTACTCGCCAGTTTACTTTTTCTTCTTATGTAGGAAACAGGGGAAGGGTATATAACTAGAACCTTTGCAGTAAGTTCTAGTTTCCTGTGAGCCCAACAGTACAAGGTGAAATTATAGGCAGAAATGAGACTTAAGGAAGAAACTAAGCTTGGACCTGATTCATGCTACTCTGGGTGGTAAAGACAACAGACCTGAGTTTGCCACATCTTATATTCGATACGTTTTGAATAACCAAGGACTAAAAAAATCCTGGAGGGCAGGGCAATAATCCTAGAGGAGTTATGCAGATGAAGGTCCCATAGGGCAAGGCAGATGTCAGCAATAGTTCTTTTTTTGTTTTTGTTTTTTTTGGGGGGG
>PVIC010010286.1:0-43735 GCA_004025085.1 Thryonomys swinderianus | reverse complement strand
GAGTTCGATCCCCGGTTACCACATATAATGCTGGGCGTGGTGGCTCACGCCTGTAATCCCAGCACTCGGGAGGCAGAGACAGGAGGATTGCTGAGTTCGCGGCGGCTTGCCTGGGCACCATAGTGAGCTCAGGGCCAGCCTGAACTACAAAGCGAGACCCTGTCTCCAAAAAGCAAAAAAAAAAAAAAAAAAAAAAATGTTAAAGACTGAAGAAATCATGTGGGAATTAGGAAATTCTATCACACAAACCAATATATGTTTTATGGGATTTTCTGAAGGAGCGGAGAACAAAGAAAGGGCAGAAAGCTTATGTAAAGAAGTGACAGAATCTTTCCCCAAAACTATAGGAAAGTGAACATTGAGATCCATGGTGTGCACAGATTCCCTTAACAGATTAAATGTAGAAAATCTTTCACAAAGATACATACTTATGAAAACTTTAAAAGTAAAAGGCACATAATTTTGAAAGTAGAGGAGATCAAATTGTCACAAACATGGGAATCTTCGTAAGACTAGTAGCAGATTTCTTACCAGAAACCTTCCATGTCAGGATAGAGGAAGATGATACATTCAAACAGCTGGAAGAGAACCCTTGCCAATCAAGAATACTGTTCACGGAAGGCTGTCAATAAAGACAAATAGAGACTTGCTAAGGAAAGTCCATGGGACTTGATTCCACTAGTGCCATCTCATAATTAGTGTTAATGAGATTTCTTCAGGTTGAAATGTAATGACACTAACAATATGAAAATATAGAAAGTGTAAAAGTAATCTTACAGATAACATTTGAAATACTTTTTTTTTTTTTTTGAGACAGGGTCTCACTTTGTAGTTCAGGCTGGCCCTGAGCTCACTATGTAGTCCAGGCAAGCCTCGAACTCAGCAATCCTCCTGTCTCTGCCTCCTGAGTGCTGGGATTACAGGCGCGAGCCACCACGCCTGGTTTTTTTTTTTTTTTGAGACAGGCTCTGGCTTTGTAGTTCAGGCAGGGCCTAAGCTCAGTATGTAGCTCAGGCAAGCCTTGAACTCAGCAATCCTCCTGCCTCTGTCTCCTGAGCGCTGGGATTTCAGGCATGAGACACCACCCTTGGTTGAAATATTTAAATACTACATTTGTGGTACATAAATTATTTTAAAATTTAGTATAAAACTTAAAAGACAAACGTATTAAAAATAAATATAATTATAACGACAATGAATACACAGTGTAAAAAAGTTGAAAAATTTGATATCTATAGCATAAAATTTGGATGAAGAAATTAAAGGGTTTTGGTAAGCAGTAGAAATTAAGTTATCAGCTTAAAATAGATTTAACGCTTTATTACGCTTTATGTACTGTGCTGTCTGTAAAATATTCTATCCTAGATATGAGATAAAGGGAAAGGAATCAAACATAGACATATGAAAACAATAAAATCACAAAGGAGTTTTGAAGAGATAAATAACGAAAAAACCCCAAACAATAAAAGAGAAAGCTGGCTGGGGCTTTAGCTCAGTGGTACTGTGCCTACCCTGAAGCACAAGGGTCGGAGTTCGATCCCTGGTGCAGCCAAAAAATTTGGGGTTGGGGATTTAGCTCAAATGGGATTTCACCTATCTTAGAGGCACAAGGGCCCAAGTTCAATCCCTGGTACCTTAAAATTAAAAAAATAAAAAAAAGAGAGAAAGCTGCTATCAAGTTGAAAATAATAAGTCCTTATCTTTTATTAAATATAAAAGGATAATGTTATTCAATCAAATTGTGTAGACTGGCTGAATGGATAAAGATCCAACTATATGCTGTCTACAAAAGACTCACTTTGGTTTTAGGATACATACAAACTGGAAGTGAAGGGGTGAAAAAATTCTATTTAAATTTAGCCAAAAGATAATAGAGCTGCTATATTTAAATCAGACAAATGAGCTTGTAAGTCAATAACTGTAAATATAGGCAAAGGTTATTATACAATGACACAGTGGTAAATTCATTGAGGTGTGGAATTCTGAATACCTATATACAACACTTAATAAATGTCCATAGTAAATACTAATAAAACCGAAAACAGACAGCTTTATAGTAATAGTAGGGGATATCAGTACCCGACATACAAATCACACAGAGGAGTGCAGGGGCTAGCTGTTGCTGGGCCACATCCCCGCGGACATACCTCCCCCAAAAGCCTTTACCAGCAAGGCCCCCGCCTTTGCAGGCTCGGAACTGCAAAGGTGAGAGACTGTGCCATGAGGAGCAAGCCTGAAGGCACTCTGTTGGGGAAGGAACGCCAGAGAATCCGGTCCCTAGATCCAGTTCGCTGTGCTCAGCCATCTAGCTACTAATAGGCCCACCTGAGCCCTGGAACAATGCAAAAGTTGGAGGCACCCCTGGACCTCATTCGTGCAGGTTTCATGGGCAAGCACTGTGGTGTCAGAGAGGCTCAAACCCATGTTTCAGAAGCCCCGGGAGCCAGGCTGTGTGGCCCAGAAAGAACAGTGCGTAAAGCTGTGAGAGTGAAGCCAAAGTGCAGTGGAAACACAGGGACGTTGGAAAATGCAAGGATGTAGAATGTCTGAGGAAAGCAGCCTGCGAAACTGGCCCTGGAGCGAAGCTGCCAGGGCTGGCACCTCCCACCAGAAGCACTACAGGGCCAGGGCCACCCAGGACATTTGAAATTTATATCTCACAACAATTTGTTCAGGGTGTGGATATGAAACTATAGGATTTAATGTTTGCCCTGATAGTTTTCAGTTTTAGATTGGTCCCATTCTTTTCCTATCCCTATTTCACTGTCTTTGACTGAGAATATTTTCCCTTTGCCTTTGTATGTGGGTTTAACTTTCTTGTTTTGATTTTTACAGGGGTTCACAGAAAAGTTTGCCTTCATTCTCAGAAAAAGACCTGGATCTGACCTCTTTGGCAATGCTGCAATTGTTAGGATGTTGGCAGCTCTAGGGAGGAAGCATTTTGCATGGAGAGATAGTCCTGAGACCTTTGGAAGCCACAATCAGGAAGTTAGTTTGTATGTGGGTCTCTCCAAAGCCTCATGCTCTCATAGATGAGGATTTGGGAAGGTGACTGGATCATAGAGTCATGATACTCATCAGTGAACTAGTGTCCTGATGGGTTTATAACTAACTGTGATGCTGGGAGATGAAGCCCGTCAGGGGGTCACTAGGGAAGTGGCCTGGAGAGGTGCACTTCCTTTCTCCTCTCCTGATTCCTCTGTCTTTCCCTGCGCTTCCTGCCTCTGTGCCATGAACAGTTCCTCCCTCCAAGGCTGTCGTGCCATGGCACTGTGGCTTGGAGCTGGCTGACTATGGACTGAAACTTCTACAACCGTGGGCTAAAATAAACCTTTCTTCCTTTAAGATGTTGGTCAGACATTGTGGCTCAACAACAGGAAAGTATTCAAACAACCAACAATAAGGAAGAAGATAATTCGTAAGTAAATAACTGAATATTAAACTTAATGAACTAGGAATCAAAAGAAAAAACTAAGGTGACTTAAAAGAAGAAAGATAATATAATTGCAGAAATTAATAACAGAGGGTATAGGAAAATATAAAAGATCAATAAAACTAAGAGTTCAGTTTTTGAAAAAAACTGACAAAACTTTAAATAGACTAAGGAAAAGAACAGTCTTCAATAAATAATGTTTAAGATGAAAGAAGAGACATTATGATGGATATCACAAAATATAAAAGATAATAACAGATTACTGTGAAGATAATAATGGGCCAAAAATCAGATAAGCTAGAAGAAATGAGTACATTTATAGAAGAATATAACCTACAAAGACTGAATAATGATGTAATACACTAACAGACAAACTACAAATAAGAACTGCATTAATAATCAGCAAACACTAGGAAGAGTGTCTCAGGGTATTTTTAGCTGCACAGGTGATTCTACTGAACATTTAAGAAAGAATCAGCACTTTCTTAAACTTAAAAAAATGAAGACGGAACAACTCCAAGTGCTAAAGAGACCAGCATTATCCTGATATCAAACCCAGACAAGAATACTAAGGAAAAATATACAGTCTGATGTACCTGATGTATATAGATGCAAAAAGTACTTACAAACTGAATTAAGTATCTTATGAAGTGGGTCATAAACTCGCATCAAGTCTGATTTATTTCTGAGGTGAGATGATTATATGCAAATCAATATAATGATATGCCATCTTAAAGGATAAGATAATATAATCATTTCAATAGAAATAGAACCAATATTTGCAAAGTTCAGCATCCCCTCATGATTTACAAGGAATGTACCTTAACATAATAGGGGTCATTCCTGACACATACAATCATACTCATTAATGAAAAGCAGAAAGCTTTTCTTTTAAGATTAGGAATAAAACAAGCAGATCTATTGCCATCATTTATTTTTAGTGAAGCACTGGGAGTCCTAGGAAAAGCAGTTACTAAAAAGAGTCTGAATTAATTGAAAAGGAAATAAAAGAGATATTGACATCTTAATCTTCACTATGACAAAATTCACAGTAGTCAAGATGTGGACTCCTCCTAAGTGTCTAGGGAAAGATGAATGAGTCAGTGAATAGTTTCACACACACATGGCGGGGTAGGGAGGAAGGAGAGAGGGAGGGATAGCGAGAGAGAGGGAGAGAGCGAGAAAGGGGGGAAAAGGAGGGAGGGAGGGTCTGAGATTTCAGTTAAACAGGATGAATATGTTCCAAAATTCTGTTATACAGCTTGATGAATATAATCAAAATAATTCATCGATTAGAAAATAAAGGAATAAAGACAGGATCTTTGCTGCTCACCCACTGGAATCAGTTCCTGGGCATCACCCTCCCGCACCTAGATCTTCGGGGAGATACTCAAGCTTTTTCTACAGAGTGGCACTGTGGTTGCATGGACCTTCTATCCACCCTTCTCTGCACTTCAGAGAACTTTTAGATTACCAGTAATACTTCCTACAGTGTGCCCTTACCATTGAGGGGCTGCTGGAGGCAAGGACTGTGGACACTGAAAGAGGAAAGGAAGCCATTTGTGTGGCTTTGGTGGCACGCGTAGTTGTGCCAGCAGCAGGAATAGGGGGCACTGTGATCTGCATGGCAGATGTATCGCCAAGAGGCTCATATGTCTGGAGGTGAGACTTTGGGAAGAAACAGGGTCATGAGGCCACGTCCCTGTCTGTGGATTAGGTCATCTCTGACCAGTGGAAAGGAGTGGGATGTTGGGGGGGGGGTGTGAGCCTCTGGGAACTCGGGTCTCATCCCCGGCTCCCCCTTCTGTGCTGTCTTTTCCCTCTGCTTCTGGCTACCGTGCTCTTCACTCATTACGTTTTTGCCCTCTATGCCCTTAAAAATGATGGAGAAGGCTTGTATCGATAGGGCTGAAAGTCTAGCAGCTGTGAATCACAACAAATCTTTTTTTGGTGTAAATTGTTATTCTCAGGTATCTTGTCAGTGATGAAAAGCTGACACAGTGGGTAACCCTGTACCAGAGGAGAGAAAAACCATCTGCTACAAGGAGAAGTGGAATGGGACATCACTGGACCAGTGTGGGTGCAGGATTTGGGGAGTGGGATACAGATCTGGACATAGTAGATATCTGAGTGGGGATGTCAATAATAGTAACATCTAGGATTTAAGAAGGAGGTTAGAATGCAGATATAAATATGAAAATTTGTAGACCAGTGGTCAACCTCAGCAGTGCTGCACCTGGTTGGCAAGGTCTTGAGTTCGATTCCTGATATAGAGAAAAAAAGAAGACTAATAAACATGAAAATCTGTGATGTCATTTAAAGAGTGAGATTGAGAGGCTATTTAAAAAACAATACTAACTGAATCCTAAGGATGTGTGTCAGTCAAAGCTCGGGGCGAAGAGAAACCAGCTAAAGAGATGGGTAAAAAGTGACCAGGAGGTACCAGGAAGACTATTGAATAAGTAGTGGCTAACCTCGTCAGATTGGTGCATAAGTCAGATAAGATGAAGACCAAAATCGACAGCTGGATTTATCACTGCAGGTGTTGGTGATCTTGGCAAAAGTAGTGCATGAGTGCAGATTTTGGACCAGTTTGTTAATCTAGTCAAACATTAAAATGTATTTATTGAGCACCTGTTTTGTGTCAAGGAGTGGAGACAAGATGTGAACAAGAAAATACATCGATCCTTTTTTACTAGAGTATTTAGCATAACAGTGGGCTACAGTTCCACATGAGGTGAGCTTAAAAGTAGGCCCTCTATGTGCCGATGCAATGCACAGGTGCGCACTTGAAGGGAGAGACTGGGAACACCGGGGACAGAGAGCTTACTGCAGGGCCAGGGAGCGCACCGGCTCAGTCAGGCCTCACCTCTGGGACCTGGGCTTGCTAAGTGCCGTTTATTGGAAGAGTTGGAGCATTTGGGAACTTTAAAAGGAGTGCCTTTTGTTTTTTATTTGGGAAAGTGTTTAACTCAGTGCCATCATTTGCTATTAATCAGATTTTTCGCTCTGCAGTGCTTAGATAGCTTAATTGCTATTTTGATCAGACATATAAAATATGAATTGTTCAAAAAATAACACCTTGCAGGTAGGACTGTTTTCATGGATTCTTTTCTTGAATATAAGGGGTTATTTATGGCCCTCCAGGGACTAGAACTTGCAAAATGGCATTTTGCTCATCTAAATACTGTTTGGTAGAAGTCGGGCAAAGCAGTATCTGCAAGCCTAGTGTTTTCTTGGATAACTTTTGGCACAAAGTCCTTTGCAAATTAAAACAATTGAAACTGAAGCAAAATTTAAGTGGTAGACACTGTAGTGTGTATTAAATTATAATCTCATCCCTAAGTATTAATTTTCTATGATTCTAAATAAGAAATTACTAGATAAATATCAAAATTGAGTAGCCTTTAAAGTTTCTATCTAGATAAAATTTCTTGTTAAGTGTAGAAAAGCTTTACTCTTGCCAATATATTGTAAGTTCACCCAGAATTTGAAAACAAATTTTTTAATAATTTTTTTTATAATTCTATAAAAACACTGTTGAATTATCAATGAATGGGTTTACGCCATGAGAAAATCAAAGTATGAGGAAGCTCAGATATTTTGCTAATTCAAGGAATGAACCATTATGCAGATATATGACATAATTAATTTTGAACTCAGCCTAGGAGTAATATTAAGTAGGTAAATATGACTTACTCTCACATTCAGGTAATCTGATAATAAGAATGTGTTGTATACCAAATATGGACATTTTAAAGAAAAGATTTCCTCATTGTAAACATATCAGGAAATGAGAAATGATGATCCCGTTCTTAATAAAACAGAAGCAGTCAAATATTTTGAAAATGACTTATATGGAAGTCATTAATTCAGTTCTTTAACATATTTAGAATAAAATAAAAGCCTGAAGTGCAATAATACAAAAATTAACTGATAAAATCAGAAAGCTCTGACGAACTTCAGGGTCTAGAATTAGTTTTCAGGTCTTAATAAAACCAGGGAAGCGGCCCCTCAGTCAGTGTTAGGCTTGCTTCTTAGATTTCAGCAATGGGGGTCATAGGATTTGAGGTGGGATTTATACTTCTTAGTCTTTATTTAGTTCTCTCGGGCTCTCATGTGTGTGGGTGGGGGGGAGTGTTCTACTGAACCTCGGGCCTTTGCACTGAGCTACAACCCCAGATTTTGGGTTTGTCTTTTGTTCTGAGACAAGGTATTAAGTTGCAAAGGCTCTGATCAAACTGAACTTTTTGTCTTCATGCCTCTGGCTTCCAGAATGCTAGAATAACAGACCTATATCACCAGGACAAGTTTCTATTGACTGTGGCATTTATTTTTTTCCTCCAGTTTTCTCGAAGTGAAGAAGAAAAGTTGTTTTTTAGGAGCATTTGACACAGAATGATCCTGTTCCTGCCTCTACATGTAATTTTAGACAGTTTATTAGCTAATGACATAACATTATTCCTTTTGTCAAAATTAGATTTGTGAGGGAAGACATATCCCAGACATATCCTGCCCCTTCACCTTTCATATTGATGTGGTTATAAATTTCTATTTTAAGAGTTAGACCTTTTAGCTTCGAAAAATGACTGTGCTACCTCCTTGAGTTTTCCTAGTTGAGAAGAAGACTGTGAAAAAGGATTGTAAGAGGATTTTCATTATTTACTGATTGCATCTGACTGCTTTAAAAGGGTAATGTATTTTCTTTTTATAATAAACAGTTTGAGGACAGCACCCAATTTTTTTTTTTTTTTGAGACAGGGTCTCGCTTTGTAGTTCAGGCTGGCCCTGAGCTCACTGTGTAGCCCAGGCAAGCCTCGAACTCAGCAATCCTCCTGTCTCTGCCTCCCGAGTGCTGGGATGACAGGCGTGAGCCACCACGCCTGGCACAGCACCCAATTTTTATTTTTCAGAATAAAGTTATTTCCATAATGAGGTGGGGAGGGGAAATAAAGGGCAGAGGCACATTCTAGACCTTTTCTAATTTCAAAGAATACCAGTCTGCTTTCAAAAAGTAATATGCTACAACTGTATAAAATGAATGTGTTATTTTTAAAAATATAATTTTGATACATGGAGAAAAAATGCCATTAAATGAAATAGTACGCTGACAAAGAGATCTAATCTAGGTACGGCAGAATTTGCTCTTTACCCCAATCCACTGTCCTTTTGAATAGGATAGAAGAAATGAAGATAGCTAGAAAAGAAACAAAGAAAACATAATTTTAAAAAAGAAAATGATAGCTTCAAGACACAAACAAGGCTTAATTGTTACTTTTTCCCTCCCATAACAGAGTATGCCTGAACAGTTTGCTTTCATCTGCAAATGAGTTCAGCCATTCTATTTTGATTAGCAAATGATACCTTTCACCTGTGAGTATACTGACTTTCAGCTATAATACTGGCTTTCCTGTACAAATGGGCCATTATGTTTCCACGGTGGGCCATGCTCTTGCAACCCCCAAACCATGACTAGATTGACAAATTTCACAGATTTCCACTGCCCAAAACGCATAAAAATACCGAGCTCCCCCCTCTCTCTCCCTTTTGGAGGTCTGCATTCTATGTGAGTGTGTGATTTAAATTTCTGTCTAATGAATCTTTTTATGTATTTTATCGATGTGTCCTGAAAATTCTTCTGTGAAGGAAGTCAGTAAAGCCGAAATCTGTGTTACAGGTAGGGTGAATTGGCTTCCTTACATCAACTTCGAGAACTTCTTCAGACCCTAACCAGGAATATTTCCTCTTTATGAGTAAAACAGGAGACAAAGAAGCCTTGGGATCATGACTTTGGTTATTCTAGCGGAAGGCATTTTTCTTTTTTTTCTTCCTCACTTAAAAAAGTCTGGTTGTAATCCCTAGCCCTCGGAAGCATACTTTATTTCTTTTCTTTTCTCTTTCTTTCTGAAAATCTTTGCAACCCTGGGTGTTTTTTCTTTTGAGTAGGTAGAGGCTCCCAAGTCCCTATCAAAAAGATTACTTACCCCTAAGGCACCAAAGGAGCGAGTAGTGGCTCTTCTAATCAGAAGTGAAGAAAGGTGGTAGGAGATATTCTCTGTGCTGAGTAGCAGCCTCATCAGGTTCTCTCTCAGGTTAACATACCCTGTTCCTTGGTCAGATGGAAGTAAAATTTGCTCACAAGGAGACACATACAAAGATAAAGGCATCCTGTGCTGAAAGACCTAGTCCTGATGATATAGGAGAAATATAACGCCGAACTGCTAAATGTCTGATGTGCTGAGTTCGTGTCTCGTAAAACTGCAAAATGAATTCCAGGAGACAAAGGAGATTAAGAATAAGAAAGCTTTGTTGACAAATAGCTTCTGAAACACAGAAGGGGTTCTGGAAGTGGGTAGCCACTGAGGCCCTTTGTTAGTGCTAATTCACACACTAAAGTCACGATGTGGGTACAGTATGGGCCAAACTATAATCCATCCATATGATTATAAGTATAGCTGCTTAGCTAATATTGACACAGTAGGAAAATAGGTCATGTTGCAAGGGATCATGGAAAGAACAAAGGCATTTTTGGAATGGGATGGCTCAGGATCATCTGATCATTTACTTGGGTGATGGGTTCCTGTGTGGACTTTCTGGACCGGGTGATGCTAATTATGGTGTCATTCCAAGTACCATTTATCCTCTAGAGAGGCATTTATCCTCTAGTAGGCCTGGCCACTGCATCTTTATCTTGAGGCTTGGTGGTCTTCAGACGTGCCTTCAGCCACAATTCTAATGTCTTTATTTTTCTACTTCCTTGAGAGTCTAGTTCCTCTCTGATGTCTATTAATTTCTACTGTAGCTACCTATAAAATTCCCCTCTCTGAAGAGTCACCCTAACTTTGATTAGGAGAGAATGGGGCAAAGTTTCCAGCCAGCTGGTTCAAGCCAAGAAGGGTTAGTGTAGGGGAGATAACACGCAGGGGCTTTTTCCAGAGAGCTAATCTAATGGGCCTCAGAGAGAAGTTGTTACTTATGGACTCTTTTATAAGGCCAATCTAGTGGATCCTGGTTAAAAAAGTCTGGTTCATTTATTGTTGGTTCAATCTGTTCAATCTCTTAGAGTTTTACAGCCTCTAGGAGCACAGTAAACACATTTCCAAAAATTTGACAATAAACAAATTTGTAAGAGATTAAAGCACATGTGCAAAGAGCCGTGTCCTAATAACGCCTTTAAGGCATTGTAACCAGCTGGTTCTTGGTTCCTCCTATGACAGAAGTTATCTGTAAGCCCAGTATTTCTTTGTCACTAGTCTCTATAGTTCAGTTCTAAGAAGATGGGGAGTTTTGTGGTTTTTGAAGGAGAATTTTAGCTAAAGAATTTAAAGACTATTGCTTACCTTTTATAATTTTTACTGAAGCTTTCTAGTCTCATTAAACTGTAATAGTGCTCATCTGTAGGTGTAGCTGAAAACTGTCAGCAGGGGTCAGTGATTAGAGCCAATGTTCTATATTCCTATGGTACTTATTATTTTATGCATTTTTAAGTTATACTTTTCTGTGGGGTGCTTAAAGTGAGACCTATGTTAATCAAAATTAACCTCCTTCTGTGTATCAAGGTCAGGTACATCTGACTCATTAATTTTGGAACCATGTATAGAATTTCTCAGTTTCTCTCTTAGTGTCAGCTGCCAGGATAATGGTCTTTTTTGACTCTATTGCTTCTTGTGGAAGCGTGAAAGACATTTCCTCCCTTGGTGACTCTCCTGTTTTGGAACAGTGCCCACTGGTTAAATCACGTTCTCTGGGGGTTGTACAATCTCCCTGCTTGGGAGGATAAGTTACTCACCAAAGCTGCAGGATTGTATAGAAAGGTCCTCTCAACACTGGATCCTTGTGGACCTTGGAAGTCAAGGGGCCAAATATTGGCTATACACTTAGACCAGTTATCTTTTTAGTTTTGTTTTCCAAACCTCAGCTGCTGAATATCCAAAGATAATTTGCAATGGGAATGGAAAAGACATCGAGCCATATTTTTGGAAAGAGATAAAAAAGGAAATGTAGCAGCAAGATTGAAAACTTCTCCAGATCTTGTAGGACCTGGTGGAGGTCTTGAGTTCAAAGGACATGTGGATATGGGTAGGACCAAATTCTCTACCTACGTCTTGCAAGGGATAGTGTCCTTGAGGAACTTGAATAAAAGCAGATATCTAGCCTAGTAGAAGATTCAGGGAGTATTGGTTTGGAAGTCTCATTCTTAGGGGACATTCTTAGAGGACAAAGGAGGAACACTTCATCTTCATCAGACTGTGCTCAACTACCAGGGGCTTCTGGGCTGTCAGCAGCCCACATCTACACCTCAATACAAGTCTAGATTGTCTCTCAAAGCAAAGGAGCTCTGAACATCAGGTACCTCTGACCATCCTCCTTTCCCTCTGAGAAGAACCTTACCTGTAAAACAGCACCCCAATCAATGCTTCCCTTTGCATTCCATTTTCATCCAGGGGATGGGCAGCCCAGGTGCAGGTGCAGGAAAATATTAAACAACTCTTCCTCAGCACATGAGGGCCAATCAACTTTCAGAGCTTAAAAATACGCTCCAAAGCACTGAGGTAATTCAACATTAAATTTCCCATCTGCTAAAGAATAAGGAGAAGAGGCATTGCTTTTAATCTCTCTTGATTTTTATGTATCTTCATATAAACTTCAGTCAGCCCCTGAAGTTCCCTTGCTCCCAAACAGGTGACTGCTATGTGCAGAGTGACTATAAGATAGGTTGGGCTGGATTCACCACCCTTAATGATGTATACTTATGCCCAAAACTCATTTCCAGTCAGAGCGTGTTACCAAGAGCACAGACTCCACGGAATTTCAGCTATAACAGTCATATTGAAGAAGAGAAGTGTCACTGGGGAAAAATTAAACCACTGACCAAGGGACCAATGCTCAGTCGTCCATAACAGAAGTGAACTGCCAAAACCTACCCCCAGCCTCATGTACTGAAAAGCATGAGCTACAAAGCAATTAGAAGCTCAAAAATCATCCCAAACAGCTATGTAAAATATGACAACAAGCTATCTCGCAGCAAGTGAAGAAGGGGATACAAGTAAATTCAGCAACTGGTGTAGAAATAAGTCTAAATGTAGTATATACAACACAAGAATATAAGACTCTGCAGACAAAAATAAAAAATTCCCGTCAGAGAGACCTAAATACGAAGAGTTTACAAATTTTTTCTTTCAACTTTTAACACGTCTTAAGCAACCAACAGAAGGAATGAGTAACTAGCCAACAAGGCACCATTTTTTATTATGTAAATTCATCGCAATCCAGCATCCAATCCAAATATGTATGGGTGCCATGAAACAGAAGCCAACTCTTACTTCCATCCAATTACCTCGGTGGAACCTCCAAAATGATATAAGAGAAATATAAGTCCCACCAGATGTCAGATGTGGTGAGTTTTTGTACCCTGAAATTGAAGTATGGATTTCAAGGGACAGAGGAAGTTAAAAGCAAGAAAACTTTTTGGAACGATATAGCACCTGAGACAAGTCCTACAAAGGGGTTGCCACAGAGGCCCTTTGTCAGGGGTAATTTATACAGAAAAGTCACAGTATGGATGAGACATGGGGCAAATTATAATCAACCTGTAGGATTATAAGTACAGTTACTTTAGCTAATACTGATCCAAAAGGGAAGAGGGTAATGTTGCAAGGGGCCATGGAGAGGACAAAGGGATTTTGGGGACGGGATGGGTCAGGATCCTCTGGTCATTCACTTGGGTGACTGATGCCTGTGCAGACTTCCTGGAGCAGGTGGTGCTAATTATGGTATAATTCCATTTACTGCTTATCCTCCAGAGAGTCATGTAGGCCTGGCCGTCACATATTTATCTTTTTCAGCTGCGTCTCCAGCCACAGTTCTGATGTCTTTATTTTCCTGCTGACTTCCTCAAAAGCCCCGCCCCTCTCTGACTGTACATCAATAGTTGTCTGTAATCCTGAGACATAACGGAGAAGACTGGCTTTGGGGTGACATCTGAGGAAGAAATCTCACTAAATTATTTCCATCTTTGTATCCTTTAAACTGTCCTTTTAGTTCTCTTGATCTTCCTCATCTGTCTTACTCTTAAAAACAAAGGATATAATCTTGTTTTGCCTGATCCACAACTCCGTTTGCCTGGCTGGAAACATGTTGTAAGCCATGTAGATTCTAGTGGCCATTTTATGGAGAATGGACATTATCCTTGGGACTTGGTAGAGTTTATGGACTCAATCCCTCCAAAGCCCTATCCCCTTCTTGTACATCTTTACCACTCTGAGCCTTTCGTCTGTCAGAAAACTCAAATTCTTTAACTTTTCTGATATTAGGAAGGAGAAGCCAGGAGTTGGAAGGTAGATGGGGTCGAAGGGATCTGGGGAAATCAGGAAGTTTTCTCATGGGTCCATGGACAGTTCTTAGCATGTCTCTCCCTGGGACATCGGAGGAGGAGTGTGGTCTGTTCTCCTGCTGGTGGGAGAGGCCCACAGAACCATGAGAAGGACTCATTTCAGTCCCTCCCAGCTGTCTGCTACGACCTTCCTGGCTTCTAGGTTCACCTGTCCAGCCCCGCCAATGGGTGTTTCTCTGGGGCTTCATGGGCCACTTTTCTAATGCTATATTGCTTTCTCCCCTCATCCTGTTTTGCTTTTATTATTCTTATGGTAGTTTAGCCTCAAGTTTATATTCTTACCTCAAGTAGTATGTGATTTGGAGTTGCTTACTGGCATCTCCAGGCTTTGGGATCTCATCTCATTAAAAAGCTTCTACACAGCAAAAGAAACTACCAGAAGAGCAAAAAAGACAACTAACAATATGGGCAAAAATTTTTGCCAGCTGTTTCTCAGACAAAGGGCTACTATCTAGAATATATAAAGAGCTTAAAAATTCAGCCCACCCCCAATTTAAAGGCCCAATTCAAAACTAGGCATCCAAAATGAACAGACACTTTTAAAAGAAATAAAAGCAGGTAAGAAGCATGTGAAGAAATGCTCAATACCACTGGTCATTCGAGAGAAAACAGATGAAAACAACACTGAGATTTCAACTCACTTGACAAAGAATGGCGGCTCTCTCAAAATTAACCAGCAACAAATGCTGGCGAGGCTGAGGGGAGAAAGGAATCCTTCTTCATTATATTCTTCACTGTTGGTGGAAATGTAGACTGGTTCAAACACTATGGAGACTGGTGTGGAGAGGCCTAAAAAACAAAACTAGGCTTAGAGGTCCCATTTGACCCTGCTATTCCCCTGGTATAGATGTACATGAAAGAATTAAAAGATTCGTAACACAGCAACATGTGTGCACCCAGGTTTATAGAAGCTTAGTTTGTCATAGCTAACTCTTGTCAACAACCCAAATAGCCATCAACTGGAGAATGGATAAAGAAGGTAGGTTTTTTTTCCTAACAAAATGGAATATTACTCTGTCATAAAGAATGACAAGTTTGAGTCACTTATGCTCAAATGGACTTACCTTGAGGACATATTCATAAGTGAAATAAATAGGTCACAGATGTGTAAAGACTGTATCTTTTCTCTGGTATGAGAAACTGAAGATGTAAATGAGCTCTAGATTGTATGACAGACATCATGAAATAGAAAATATTCAAAGGGAAAAGGGGATTGAGGGTAAGTAAAGAAGAGAGAAAAAGATTTGATGATAAAACAGGAAACAAAACTTATGTATATAGGGGATGCGGCATTGGAGGATTGGTACGGGAATGGGGAGAATGAGAATTACAGTATGCCATATACTGGTACAAATTCTTAGTGCTAAGTGTGATCATGTGTATATAAAGTATACCAATAAAAGCAATTTTAAAACAAAACCTTTTATAAATTCCCTTCATATGTTACAGGGCCCTAGGTATCTTTAGGGTGTTTTTTTTTTTTTTTTTGAGCGGTTGTGTGTAACTTCCTTTTCCTGCTTTTCTGATCTGCTGATGTCATGGGGCTGGCAAATGTTGACTGATTTCAGGAAAGATTCCTGTATACCTCTCAGGGATGCTCAGATGAGTCACACCAGGAAGTAGGGCAGGCACCCTTGCAGCTTGACCCCAGGAAAAGTTGAAAAGTAGGGTGATTTTTTTGCCTTACTCAAGGATAGGGTGGGCTGTTGATGCAGCCTGAGTTTGGGAACTTAAGTAAAAATGTCTCTCTCCCTTCTCTGTCTCCTTTTCCTTTCTTTTTAAATCTTTTTCAAAAAGTACATCAGAGAGATCTTAAAGGCAAGACATAGAGCCTAAGTGTTTATGGGTAAATGTCTGTCTCTAAAATGTCACCTTTTGCTTATAAACTACAAAGCTGGGACCAACTTAAGATAGAGAATTTTAAAATATTAAAAAAAATATTGTTGGGCTGGAGGGTTAGCTCAGTGGTTCCGGCGCCTGCCTTGAAAGCGCAAGGTCCTGAGTTGGATCCCCCGTGACCACATACAATGCTGGCTGTGGAGACTCACGTCCACCAGCAATCAACACCGATACCATAGTGCTGGGCGTGGTGGTTCACGCCTGTAATCCCAGCACTCGGGAGGCAGAGGCAGGAGGATTGCTGAGTTCCAGGCTTGCCTGGGCTACATAGTGAGCTCAGAGCCAGCCTGAACTATAAAGTGAGACTCTGTCTCAAAAAGGAAAAAAAAAATATTGTCAATATAAAGAGTATAAAGACAAGGCCTCAAACTTGGTTTTATAATAGAGAAATTCCATCTAGCAATCTACAGGTCTCTTGTTTCCTCTTTTTACTCCTATTAGTTATGTCTACAGCGTGAACTGACAAAACAATAATCAGTGTAGCAGAGAGTATTAAAGAAAACATCATTAGGAGTCATATAAAAAAGAAGCAACAATCGGTAGCTTCACAAAAACACTGCTTTACAATTATAAACCTAAGAAAAAAGATTGTTATAGTTTAACACAGTAAATACATCTAAACATACACTTTGGTTTAACTTGTTTCATGTGTTTAGTGTGTTTTGTCAGTTTACCTGTTAGTCTAGTTTTAATAATTTGTTAAATTAACAGCTGGCCCATTAAAACTTTTCTGGAGTTCATCAATTTCTTTTTTTTTTGGTTTCATTCTCAGCTCATATCAATTTTATTTTTGCCCTTACAGACTTCTATCTCTGTAAGATTCATCCATTACAAAAGTTTCACAGGTATTCTAGGATTATCAAGCTCACTTAAAACATTAAAGGGTAAATATTTCTAGGGTTAAAGTTAATGCAAAATTTTCAGGTAAGAACTTTAACATTTAGAGACATAAGTGTTATATGATTAGTTTAATATGCGCTTCTTTGTATGAATTTTCAGATATGTTTTTTTAATTGAATTCTTTATTGGTACAATTTATATACATCTCAAAATCACATATAACATTGGGAAATTTGTACCAGTATATGCCACAAGTTAATTCTCATTTTTACCCATATCCCTACCCACTCCCCCTTCCTCCCCCCTTTATACATGCTCTTTTATTTTCTTTCTGTATCAATTTTTCAGATATGTTTTAACCTCTAAAAGTTCTATTTAAATTGGTGTATGGGTTAATGACATTCACAGTATGAGCCTAAGTGTTTATGCGTAAATGTCTGTCCCTAAAATGTCACCATGAGCCCACATACATTTTGTTTACATGGCTAAGCTTCTTGACGTTGGTGTTAAGTAAAAAGATGTCTTAAAGTTGGTGACATGTTTTCGTCCATATCGTTAGCCAATCTGGATAACATTTATTTAAAATTTTTGCTTTATAAATGTGATGCCTGTTGTCTTCTGTGTGCAATAATCTAAGAGCTATTGCTTGGCTTAAGATAATACACATATAGCTTAAGAATGCTAGCTGTGCTGTGCATTGGTTTTCTTGCATTCCCAACAGTAATCACTAAAATGAGTAAATATATAAATATCAATAAGATGAATGATTATCAATGTTCACAACATCTGAATAGTCAATTGTTAAATATAAATTCAAATATTCCTGGTTTCTTTTTAAATTGAATTCTTTATTGATATATTTTATATACAGCTCACAATTACACTCAACACTAGGGAATTGGTACCAGTATATCATACAAGTTCATTCTCATTTTTGTCCATATCTCTACCCACCCTGAAACCCTTTACCCCCATATACATATGCTTTTTTTTTCTTTCCAAATCATATTTATTCTTTCCCCTCATTACTCTCCCCTACCACCTTCCCTTTGAATATTTCCTATTTCACAAATCTATCCTACGTTGTATAACTCATTTACATCTACAGGTTCTCATACCAGAGAAGAGATGTGGTATTTACATATCTGTGACCTATTTAGTTCACTTATTAGTGTGTCCTCAAGGTGTGCCTATTTGCATATATAGTTGGTCTATTAAATAACTTATGATTAATAAGTTAATAAATTTTATGGATATAAAGATTTATATTACTTTCTTAAGTTTATTAAGAGTTAAACTGTAATATATATATATATATATATATATATATATATATATATATATATATATATATATAAAACATCACCTAGGTGGAGGCCTCCATTCCTGAGAAACTACCAGACAAACTCTCCTCTGTGGCTAAAAGGAGTTTCCTGAACCAAGCTGCTTTATGTTCTCTGCTGATGGGTGACTTCTGTGGTCTCCACTATAGGTTTACTGTGCTGTAACTCAAAGCACAATATTAAAAGTTATTATACTCCTAATAAGTTTGCTATACTTAGAAGGTTGAAAACTTTCCCATGTCTAAGGCCATGATGTTTTCTTAAGATACTAAAATGTTCTTGGTTAAACTTACAAAGACTAGATTTTAAAGAGTTTCATTTTGCTAAGGTTTTGTGCTTTCCATTATTAGGTTTTTGGTTACTGAAGAAGCTGAGTTTCAAAGGTTAAAGATTATTTAAAGGTTGACTTGTAAAATATTTTCAATAATCAGCTTATAATGTGTTACATGAACAGCTACTACCTGAGGTTCCAGTATGCCCTATGTATTTGGGACCAAAAGTGTATATACATCTGAAGCAACAATGCGCTGAGTCCACAGTTCAAAGTGGAATTGTAGAATTAAGACCAAATCAGTATAGCACACGAAAAGTCACTAATAGGTGATGTTTTTCTTACAATATATGTTGTATATGGACCCTAAACATGTAAAACAATGAAAATCTTGACATTTGCTTAAATTTGGCCCTGCCGCTTAAAACAACTGAGTCTACATCTAGTGAATCTGATTAAACGGAAATGTTATTGCACAGTTGAGTTATACATTTGTATTGAGTACTGAGTCTATTTGTGGTCAATAAGAGCAAGACATCTGATGATATTTAATTCTTGTCAGTGCAGCTGACATCTCAACCTGTTAAAATAATCTAAATTTTGCCTTAAGAGTGCTATCTAGCAACCAGTCATGAATGCACTATATGCTTGTAATCCCAGCACTCAGGAGGCTAAAGCAGGAGGATCACTGGATTACAGGGTGAGATTCTGTCTCAAACAATGAGTAGAAATTAAGGCATTATATGTAGATATATTTATGTATTACATATCAGTAATACATTGATATTATATAATGTATAAAGTTATGTATATGTAAAATACTTCTGTGTAGTCTTGATGTGCTAACCTCTTGGTATGTGAAATACACTTATGATCCCCAAATATACAGGCCTTCTGAGATACAAAAGTTGAGGTGACGCCTTACCATACTTGTGTCCTCAAACAAAGGTTTTCATAGTGATAGATGTTCAGGCTTGTATTGACATGATAGTTATGTAACTGTACTGTGATATTACATGTCCATCTGCACTCTAATGAACAAACACTGGGCATCAGGATCTTACATGTGTAAACAAGGACAGTCCACTTAGGCACTTTGTGAAAAGATGAGCAAAATTAGACAGCAGTTTATTTATGTCAGTGAATACTTAATAATTGGATAAAGGGAAAAGATTAATAAATTACTTCGTACTAAAATGGGAATTTAGATGTATTTTAGAGGTAATAATAACCTAATAGTACCAGTGCACTTGTCATAATTGTCATGCTGAAATGCTATGCTTGTAGTTGATTTTACATTTTCTGGTAAGACTTTGTATCTGTTATCTGTTTACATTCTCCAGGAATGCAACTTTGGAAGGCAATCTGGGCACATGCTAGAGGGTAGGCCATTGTACATAGGACGGAAAGACGTGACACTGACTCCTAACACTAATGCTGCTCAGGATTAAAGAGACATTAATTCTGCGCAGGACAGGCATTATTTTGACTTGGTCTTAGACACCCAGCAGACAAACATAACTGAAAACTTTTATCAAATTAATAGAATATAAAACAAAACATCAGGTTACATATGGAAAGGGGCCCCAACACTGCACCAGCCCCTACTGGTAGTGTCTAGCAGCACCCAGGAGATTCTGCTCTACAGCCCTAGAAGTCTTCATTCCTAGTCTCACTATGTAGTCAAACCTTTTCCCAGGTGCTTTCACTTCTTCTCTCTCTCTCTCTCTCTCTCTCTCTCTCTCTCTCGGCAGATGAATAGATGTAATGTCCCTTTAAGAAGCTGCAGCAACACAGGTGACACAGGTGACTGATGCAGGTGATGCAGGCCAATCATACATTGCGAAATGCTACTTCTGCCCTTGTGCCTAATCACGCCTTGCCGCGAGCACTGTTCCCTCCCTCTCATCCAATCACATCCCACACCACCCTATATAAATGCCTGTAACTTCCATAACGAAGGGGAGAAGCTTCTCAACCAACACGGAGTCTGGGAGTTGGGATTCTGCCTCCCCGCTCACCCTCCCAAGGTCGTCGGACAACGTCGGTAACCAGTCCAGGCCAGGTGACACCACTAGCCCTTCTTTGCCTCTCACTATGTTGCCATTACATTAGTTTAATGTATTTTCAAGTACCTCTCAGGTAAAGATTTATCCTCTGGTGTAGGTGTTCTTATAAAATTGGTAATATGAATATTTCAGCTAAGGCATTGTTACTTTTGTAGTATAAACAAATTGCTATCTTTCGCATGCTTTATATATTTATATTATCTACAGTCAGTCACCACAAAGGCAATCATGTCTACAAAAGAGAGGCCAGATGCAAGTTTCTAGCTCAACAGTAAAAAAGTTTTTACTTGCCAGTAGTCATAAATCATAGATATCTTCAGTATATTCATTTGGCATGGTTATAATTGAAATGTGAGGACAATAAATTTCTTATAATAAAATAGCAAAAAACCTATATGCCCTCAAACTTCACATGTTATATTTGGGTAAACATCTCAATATTACAGATGAAAAGCTTACATTTTTATTTTTGTTTCTATTTTTTGTGGTACTGGGGATTGAACTGGGGCCCTTGTGCATCCAAGGTTGGCATAGTACCCCTAGAGCTAAATCCCCAGCTGCCTACTCATGTTTTGGAGACAGGGTCTCCCTTTGTAGTTCAGACTGGCCCTACACTCACTATGTAGCCCAGGCAAGCCTTGAACTCAGCAATCCTCCTGCCTCTGCCTCCCGAGTGCTGGGATTACAGGGATGAGCCACTAAGCCCTGCATTTGTGGTATGTGGGACTGATTGCTGGTTGGCATGGCGGCCACCACACCCAGTATTGTTGTAAGTGGTTACTGGGGATCGAACCAGGGACCTTGCGCTTGGTAGGCAGGCACCGGAACCACTGAACTAAATCTCCCATCCACAGATGAAAAGCTTATGTCACATCATATTTTGACATCTACCTTTCTTTTTCCTGAGAACTATATTCATCAACATTTTACCTTTAGTATCTGGCTCCTGTTTGTTCAACATGGCTAAAATAAAGCTTAAGTGTCAATACCTTGCGAAAGTTGTTGTCATCACCTCCACATCGTCAAAGGAGGCTGCTTCTTCAAACACCACATCAGCTCACTCCCTGGCCTTCAGCTCGCTCGGGGAGACCTTGGATCCCTATTGGGCCAAATCAACACCCAGCATGAAGCAGCTGTCAGAAGCCTAACTTTGGGTCCTTTTATATCCCCTATGAAGGCAAAGTCCAAGGCTGGAGGATGGAGACAGGTGAGAAGCAGAGAAGAAAAATCATAATTTAAAAAATAAAAATAACAGCTTTAGAACACAAGTGGCCTTTAGTGTTTTTCTTTCCCTTCTCCCAGAACGCAGTAACCAGGACGATGCCTGACCCTGCAGACAGGTCAGCTGTTTCCTTTCTGTGGAAATTGTCTTCTTGCGCCTGCTAGTGGCTTTTACCTGTGAAGTAGCCATTCCCTAGGAATGAGCCATCTTTCTGTGGATGAATCGACCTCTTCACCCCTCTACACAAAGACCGAGGCTACGGC
Organism: Thryonomys swinderianus; assembly: GCA_004025085.1. Lineage (NCBI taxonomy): Eukaryota > Metazoa > Chordata > Mammalia > Rodentia > Thryonomyidae > Thryonomys > Thryonomys swinderianus. Next base: position 22,002 of record PVIC010010286.1, on the reverse strand, counting down.
CTAAAAGAGTTCACAGATTCCCACTGCCGAAACATATGTTTCCGTTTTCAAACCGGAGTGCACCTCTCTCTCCTGAGGGTCTGCGTTCGGTTTCTTCGACTGTGCACAGCACTTTAATGTCTGCTGGTCAGTCTGTCGATCCCTTGGCCACGTACCCTGGAAAGCCTTTTCTGTGATGGGAGTCCCCAGAACCTAGTGGGCGGCTGCTTCCTCACTTCAGCTTCCAGAACCTCCCGGACTCTTCCGTGACACCTCGGTTTCTTTTCCTTCGAATGGATCCTCAATCTCACAGAGTTCCTCACATCTGAACAGGTTGCAGGCTCTCATCTAGAAGTGCCTACCTTTGCCTGGTTCCAAATCCTGACTAAGTCCTGACCAGTGACTTATGAGCAGAAGCGATTTTTACTCTGCATTCATTCCTTTTCTTTATCGGTACATTATATATACACATCACAGTTACACTCCACATTGAGTATTTGTATCAGTATATGACATGATTTAATTCTCAGTTTTCCCCTTCCCCTACCCACCCTACCACTCCCCACCCCTATTTACACAAGCTTTGTTTCCTTGTTTTTTTTTTTTTTACCATTAATTTTTTTCCTTCCTCATTATTTACCCCTATGGAAAGGAAACTGACCGCTGCACATTTGCTCCTTTGCGTTTGATGAAAAGTGACTTATTATTGTTCAGCTGGTAGGAGCCACGGGTTGAAGATGTCAGAACCATTTTACCCGATTTTAATTTTCATTTTTGAAACGGTTCTTGAAAAATGCTGTGAGGTCAGTCGCGTTAGGAAAGTTGACTTTGCAGAATTGAATCTTGAATTTCATTTAGCAAAATCCCATACCCTCAAATAATACGATATACAGGTATATCACACCAATTAGTCTGTATAGGGTAAAACTGACATACTCCAATTATTACTTATTATTTGCAGTCACACAAAAGGAGTTCAGAGTTAAAGATATAAACACAATTAAACAAACACGAGCAGAAGTTAAGGCGCAGAGTTAGGATTCCCTGAGCCACGCCTGGCAGTCGGCCTGCTGAGGTGGAAGCAGGAGTGAGGGGCAGCACGGGCGCAGAGCAGGGCCAGGGAGCCTCTCGTCCTCTGCAGACTGTCCCTCTGTTGTTTCTCTCCTCCGAGCGGCTTCTGAGCTTGTTCTCACGCCATGTTGCTTTTGCTGACACCCAGGCCCCTCACAAGTGCGGCCCCCGGGCGCCCACGCTCGTCTCCAGCTCAGCTTTTCCCCGAGGCCCCTCCCTTACCTGCCCTCGAGGTTCCTGCCTTCACCTCAAACTGGGCACACCGACTCCACCTCCTCTCACAGAGGTTACTAATGATGGCTTTCTCTGACTCTCCGTGGAGCGTGAAGTGGCAGCGGTGGCCCCACTCTGGCTTCTGGGACACACAAAGTGGGGCTGTCGGACTGAGACACGCGGAACGATACGCGACACGCGGAACGATACGCAGCCCGCAGCCCGCAGCCACTCAGCGCATGCGCTTGTTGTTCCGGGCCAACCAGAGCTCACGCCGCTACCACCTCCTGCCTTCGAATTCTCACTTCTGGAAATCGGCGTCTTTGTTCCTCCCTTGGCACTCAGGGGACCAGCAGGCCGAGGAAGAGAGAGGCTCTCAGAGCGTCGGAGGGAAAGGCAATTGGATCATTGCTGGCGGGCCCAGCGGAAGTCACCCGGCTGAAGCTGATCCTTGATTTGAAGTTTGTTTTACTTTTTGCGTTGCTCTTTAGGCAGAGCAGGAGCAAGCGGATATTTACAGAAGCAGCACTTAGCACAGGGGTAGGGAGGCTGGGGCAGAGATAGCTTTTACGGTACATCTCCAAAGGCTTGGGGAGGCGCAGTTCGTCTTCCAGGCACAGTGACCTGCGTGGAGTGAGCAGGAGGGGGAGCCTTGAGGCCAGAGGCCTGAGGCTGTCAGCCTCTGTGAAGCTTTGTCTTTCCTTCCTTTCCGTTCCACTAGAGCCATTTGTTCTTTAATTATATGCTCCCTGAAGATGTCATCTCTGAGTTCTTATTGGTTTGTATGTTTTCCCTTACTGTCTTTAGCTCCGTGTGAGCTAATTCCCCATTGAACTAATGCTTAAGATACAGAAGTTGGTTTTGTACATTTTCCTACTCTCTCCAGCATTTGACTACTTTCAGTTGCATAGCATTCATTCAACACTTTTCAAATGGATGGGTTTGCGAAGATAAAATATGAGCTTTGAAATTTACCATTTTGAAACAAATTAGGAATACATGTCCTCAGATAGGCCTGATGCTCTCAAGGCCTCTCATGGCCTGTTCCTGATGGTGTCTCCCAGATGACCTGATCCAGCTAGATGGTGATTCATCACACAGCAGGACAGCCAACCTGGGAGTTAGTTGGAACCGAGTGCTAGAGGAACAAGAGGACAGAAAGGAGAAGAAACAATGTGAAGCTAAGAGAAGCAAAGGGCAAGACGGAAGGCTCACTAAGACATGCTAAGCAGTACAAAGCTCATGTCAAACCCTTGCACCAAGGTCAAATTTGAGTGAAAGACCTGGAATATAAGGCACGATTACTGTATCTCTGATCTTTTATACATGTAATACAGCACATACATGAAAATATGCATTAAACATAAAAGATTATCCTATTTATGAATCCATATCTGGCTAACATCAACCCAGGTGTGTAACAATACTAGGAACTTTAGGATCTGGCTCAAAGCCTGGTTCTCTGGGACAGGCAGAACACTGCAGATGTGTGGCAGAAGCACATAACTTCTCGAGGCCTTTGTGCTACAGTAATAATGTTCCAAGGTAGAGTGGGTATAATAGAGCGAATGCTTTCTCCTTTGAGTTCATGTGTTGATGCTCCAACCCATATCATAACTGTATTTGGGATAAGGAGGCAGCTAAGGTCAAACAGAATCCTAAGGATGGAGCATTAGTCCAATAGAGTCTGTGTTCTTATTAAGGAGATAATAGAGTGCTCCTGACTGCTGTGTCTGGCCTGGGAGGACACAGCAGAAAGGTTAGATCTACCAGCTAGGAAGACAGTGCTCACCAGACTCACAATGTGACTTTAGTTTTGACACAGACCCTCCAGAATAAAAAGAAATAAACATTCTGTGGGTTGAACCTTCTAGCCTGCCGTATTCTGTTATGGTAGCTGGTGCTGATGAATACATGGGATGGTTTATTGGAGTTCCTGGTTGGATAGATGCTAGAGCTTGCCTTACCTTTTTCTAGTTTCCGTGCTCGCTTCGGCAGCACATATACCTTTTTCTAGTTTCCAAGCCTGTCATGTAACTCAGCTTATTTTTGGCACAACTTTAATTTTTAGATAAGCATAAAACATCAGAACAAAATTGGCTTTTATGTTTGTGGGGGTCTGTCTTCTCAATTTTGTCTAAGTAATTCCTTAGAATCTGGTTATCTCTTCATGCTTCTAAAAAGAAACTGGTATTATTATTTTAAATATTTTGTTAAACTCTTTTGTTTATTCTCAATAGCAGTGTATCAACTACTCAGTTATAATTATTAGGCGGAAGTTTGTCAATGTAGTTTGCAGGTGCAGAAAGTGAAGATCAAAAAGAGAGCTGTATACCCAGCAATGTGAATCTACTTTGGTTTTGTTACAAATATTGACAAACGAACTTAGTGAAATTTGACTGGAAGGTTATTGTGTTCAGCAAAAAGAATAGGACTAAAGTTTTTGTCTGCTACTTGCTTTTCCCTTGTATTTACCTTCAGTTCACAACATTCCTTGCTCTACCGACAGAATCAGTAAAGAGCAAAAGAGAGAAGAATCATGAAGGCTGCTCCTGTTGTTGGCTTCACACATGGTGCATCAAAGGAAGTTTTCTTATCAATCTACACATGTTCTTTTCTGTTGTTGTCACAAAGTAGTTTAATGGATTGATTCCCATCAGATTTCTTGCAACTTCTGCTCTTGACTCACCCACTGGGTCATCTGAGGTGCTGGTCCACGACAGGGCCCACTGGCCTTCTGCTGCCACTGATTACAGAGACATGGCAGGCTGGCTCAGGGCAGCCAGAGGGAGAAAGTGAACCACTGCTGGTACCTGTGGCACCAGGATGCCATGGACACAGGCCTGGCCACCACTTGTGGGTTAGTGGGGGCAGCCTGTGTGGTGACAGGCTGGGAAAGGCTGGGTGAGAGGGTCACAGCCTGTGATGAGAGGCCAGGAGCTAGGTCATCTGTGAGGTGCTGGGCTTCGCCGTGGGAACCGCAGCAAGCTTAGGGGCGGCCTCCTCCTCCTGAAGCGGTGGGGCTGGGGCTGGGGCTGGAGCAGGACTGTCGGGGATGAGTCCACTTCACTGGCTCCTCTTGGATCTTCATGCCTGGAAAGCATGAAGAGACATGTCCAGTGGCCCAGTGCTCCCTTTTCTCCTCCTTGTCTGCAGCCTTCTTGCATTCGCGTGAAGGGAGCTGGCTTCACCGAGGAGCCCACCTCCTCTCCGTCCCCCAGGAGTCCCCCAGGAGTCCGTCCCCCAGGAGTTTGATCTGTAGTGGTGACTGCGTCTGTTCTGTCTGGGCCACACCTCAGTGTCATCTCAGGCTTGCTCTGCGTATGAACTTCCTCATCTGTGACTCTTCCTCAAGTTGCTCAGAGCCTGCTGGTCACGTTCCGTCATCAAAATGCGCAGCAACTGCTCACATGTCAGTTTCCACAGCTCTTTCACCAGGAGTTGTTTGTCATTGTGTTTCTCAAAATCCCTGTCTCCTCTAATGATAGTGGGGCCGGGGGTTTAGCTGAGTGGCACTGGGCCTAGCTTGTACACACAAGGGCCTAAATTTGATCTCCAGTGTCACCAAAATCATAGAAATAAAACTGATGATGGAGCTGGGCATTATGGGGGCAGAGCAGGAGGATTCTAAATTCTATTGCAGTGCGATCTTGATGTTGCTACTGCATAAGAGTTGCAATTTACCAGTGGAAAAAGAGTAACTTGATACAATATGTTTTTTAAATTTAATCTTTATTGGTACATTGTATATATACATCATATCATGATCACACTTGATATTGGGTATTTGTACCAATGTATGACACAATTTAATTCTCATTTTTTCTCGTTTCCCTTGCCACCCCACAATCCCCCACCTCCTAAATACATAAGTCTTGTTTCCCTTTTTTATTACAGTCACATTTTTTCTTTACCCCTCATTACTCTCAGCTCCTTCACATTTCCCTTTGAATATCTTCTATTTCACAACAACCATCATACATTCTAGAGCTCACTGATACAGTATTTTTAAAATTGTGCTGTTTGGATTCCCTGACGCCTGTATATTTCCTTTACTCCCATCTGGGCTGCCTTTTCATATTGAAAACTTTGTTATTTATAATGTATACTATTTTGCCAGAACAACCATGATAAAATACCACATCTTGGGTGGCTTTATGTAATAGAAGTGTGTTTTGTTACCCTTTTGGAGGCTAGAAGTCAAAGGTGCTGGCAGTTTAATTTCTCTTTTGTCTCATAGATGACCACTCTCTCTACTGCATCCTTACATGATTGTCTCTCTACCTGTGAAGTGTCCTCATCTTGTCCTTGTATAAGAATGAGCCATGTAGAGTTGGATTCACCTTAGTGACTCACTTTAACTTAGCTACTCCTTTCAAGGTCAAATCCCATGATGCTGTGGGCCAGACCTTCATGAATTTCAGGGGAGCACAATTGAGCCATAGCATTTAGCAGGACCAAAGTAAGATGTTAGGTGAACATTTTCTAAGGATAATAAAGTGATGATAAAAAAGAAAAGGTTAGACATGTTTTAAAAGGATAGTATTAGGATGGTGCTTAGAAAGTTGGGAGAAATTTTTCCCTTGTTTGGTTCAAAACAGGATATCAAAACTGGACAACAAACTCAGTAAAACCTGGCCAATTGTACAGCATTATCACCTGATAAATATGGATGAATGTGATCAAGATCTTCAGTTTCATGGATGTGGAGTGTGATCCCAGCTACGCACTGTGTGCTGTAGTAATACATGAGCAGCTGGGTCACAAAGTACATCGTACACTCAGGTATTCTATGATTTCACATTAGAGAACTAGACACTTGCATAATATTGTTTCTCCAACTCTACCAAGGAGAATAGACATGCAGTTGAAGACTGACAGATTCTACCTAAGGCCAACAGTTCTTCATATTTCTAAACAGAGTCAATAAAATATTCTTCCCAAAGCGTATAAAAACACTACTCATCCCCGACTTTCCTGAAGCTCTGACAGGAAAGCTCATTTATACAAAGCTTGCAGAAGAGGAAGCTCCTGGTGCTGCTTTGGCCTCACTCAGAGCCACAGCATAAAGGTTCTGTCAGGCAAGCTGGAGGGGTAACAACAGGCAGGAGGCGACTCGTCCTGTAGCAAGAAGGATGACTGCGGGGTCCAACAAAGGCTGGTGGGTAACACAAGGGCAGAAATGAGATAGTGTGAAACACAATAACCCAACGTTTTATTTTATTATTTATTATTTATTTATTTTTTTGGAGACAGCCTCTCACTTTGTAGTTCAGGCTGGCCCTGAGCTCACTATAGAGCCCAGGCAATCCTTCTGTCTCTGCCTCCTGAGTGCTGGGATTACAAGCCTGAGCCACCACGCCCGGCACTGTGGTAGGTGGTATTGATTGCTGGTGGGCGTGAGTCACCACGCCTAGCATTGTATGTGGTTACTGGGATTGAACTCAGGGCCTTGTGCTTGCGAGGCAGGCACCGGAACCACTGAGCTAAATCTCTGGCCCCGAACATTTCATTTTTTATTGAACTCCATTTTATTGTTTACTTGTATTTTAGGCAGCTTTTGTCCATTATTCATGAATTTTAGATAGAAAAAATTTTGGAGACAGAGTCTTACTATGTAGACCAGGTTAGCCTCAAACTCACTGCCATCCTCTTGCTTCAACCTCCCAAGTGCTGAGATTACCGGCATGTACCACCACTCCCAGCTAAATCTTGAAAAAATTTCAAATATTCAAGGCTTCACAATTTTAATTAGATACTACTGTTATTTGCTTAAGTTTAATATTTTTCTGGGGTGGGGAAGGAAAAAAGTCCAAGTCTCTTCCTTTGACCTGATACTTTAAATTGTATTTTAACATGTTTTTTAATGTTTGAACAATGGTGTGATGAAGCTAGTTTAAGCAACTCATCAAAATTTCTGCGTCATTTTTTTTTAAGGGGCTGTTAATAGCTGTGTATACATCATTTAAAGGAAAGGCTGGGCCAAGGAGGTGTGTGGCTTTTGTACTGTCCAAGAAGAAAAGTGGTTTTTACATTTGAAAATGCTGTTTAAAAAAAAAAAAAAAGGAAAATTTGCAACAGAAACTGTGCTTCAAACCTAAAATCTTTACTATTTGGATGGGCTCAAGAAAAGATTTCAGGTCCCCGGTCTAAATGATCGTACAGTATGCTGCTTTGTCTTCTCATTAGTGGTCTCCGTTCTCTTGGCTCTGCCTACACGCTGTCCTGACCTCACGGCCTCATGGCTCATGAAGCAAACAGACATGATAAGTCATTACACAGAAAAACCACCTTGGCTTTTCCTAGTGGTTTCATGGCCTATGATGGCAACACTTCTCCCATCTCTAACCTTCATGCTGATTGGGAATCACCCATGCTGACCTTAGGACGAGTCTTGTTCTGCGGAGATGTGTTTAATCTACAATGTCATTCAAGAATAGGCCCCATTAACGGATGGTAAAGAACATAAGGCTAAAGTTTGGCCTTCTGAGTGGTGCTCAAAATGTGCAAATCCTTTGATAGTGAGCAAGAAGACATCAAAGAAGCTCCGTAATGAGCCAGTTGGAAAAATAATCTTTGGGTTTCAAAATGGAGATAGAGAAGGGTAATTTGCGTGTTGGGGACTTATAATTTGCTACTTGCCTGGGTTTCTCCTTACATGGAAATGTGCGAAAAACATTATTATTATTTTTCTGTAGGAAAACAAAACTGATTCTCCATTACTCTCCCTCACTCTCCTTTCCTTTTTTGTAATCGGTGGTAATTTACCCATTAGAGTCCAGAGCATGAGTCCTGCTGACACTCTGGCCAACCGAAGCGACCTTTGTTTGCACTGTTGCATAAAGGAAAATTCTTCCCATTAACTAAAGAAAGGAGAACACTCCTTCCCAAAGCCAAGGCAATAAGGAAGTAAAAGAGTACGGGCTTGGGTCAGGCCATTTAAAAATAAACAAAAAACAGATCATCATTATTTCACTGGTCTATGAGGTTTTTTCCTTTTTGTTTTTCCTCCTGGGCTATCTGATAATGTCCTCTTTGTTTCTAGAAGCCTAAGAGAATGCAATTTGATATATATATATATATATATATATATATATATATATATATATATATATATATACCATTAAACTATTAGGTGTCCATCATCCATTGGTTACATCTCAGTTCATGTCATTTGTATTCCTGCTAAATGGCTAATTATATTTACTTGGTATCAAGTTTAACATAAGAAATAAAGAGACAAAGGATTCAAATAATAGTTTTTGCACAGACATGCAGTTTGGACAGGTTACTTGGTTACTCAGAAAAGTCCCTTCGGACTTGGTGGGAATGCAGCGCCAACCACGAAGTCATTCCTGGGATACTTGCTCTCGTCTGGCTCTGAGGATTCTTGGTTGTCACGTGGCCTCATTTTCCTGCTCAGGGGCCCCTTCCCAGGGTGCCGGCCACAGCCCCAGGCTGACCTGGATACAGGGCACCCACTTCCTGTCTGCCAGCTAGTAGCTTCTTTGATCTTTCTGTCAAGAAAGCAAATCTCAGGGAATGGATAGCCAGTCAAAGGAAGTCAGCAAGAAAGGAAGAGACTGTAACACAATGAAAATATAAAGCAAATTTGATAATTCTGCAGCTGCATGTTGTGACCTGTCCCATTTACCACCTGGTAAACTTTTCAACATGGAAGGATATTGTTACAAAATGTGTGATTAGCAGACCAGCTGTTCACTTGGGATCTAACTAAAATTTGTCTAATTTGTCTTTCATGTGTCACCTACAGAGTGAAGCAAGCAAATCCAAGAGGAAAGAAAAATTTTGTTTCAGGTGACATTCAAATGACTCCACCACTGTTACGCTGATAACAAGTGGTGCCTCCGGTCTGCTGTAGTTTGTAGCCCCCAAAGGCTTGTGTTGGAACCTTAATACCCAGGGCAATAGTGACGCAAGATGGGATCTTACGGGAGGCATTTCAGTCACGAGAAATCTGCTCATGTGGGTAGATGAATACCAAATCCAAGGGGGACCCAACTGGTGAGTTTGTCACTGTCTCTAGTCTGCCCACAGCTGGGCGACCTCACTATGTCCCGTTTGCTCTGGAAGGAGGTGTAGTGAGGGGCCTCAGCAGCATCCTCCAGGCTGGTCCTTCAGCCTTCAACTCTCTAGCTTCCAAACTGTGGGGAATAAATTTGTTCCCTTTATACACTACTGGGTGTCAGGCATTCTGTACCGGTACCACAAAACCAAGAGGAGTACCATCCACACAACGGGAAGCTGTCTGCAGTGACATCAACAGTGACGGGCGGGAGCTCCAGGCCCGTCCCCAGCGTGAGAGGGTCAGCGCCGGCCACCCTCTGCCCTTCCTGAGCTCAGATGCTGTGCGGAAAGACACACGGAGAGATGGGCAGCTGGCAGGGACGGCATGCTGGTCCTGCAGAGACACCGCTGTTCCTTCATGGCGGCTCTCTGGGAAGCGCTTGGGGGACAGAGTGGCAGAGCGGGTGTGCAGATTCCTTCCAACAAACTCATCCCCTTGGGCCACCCCAGAGCACCTGCTCCTCCTTGCCAGGCAGGGTAGAGCTGTGCCAAGGTGGGGCCAGATGCCGCCCATATTTAACATTTTATAGTTTTATTTATCATCATTTTTTTGGTCTTGATTTTGGGTATTAAACAATGACGCAGTACTAGGTATATGTACTGATTATTTCGGTGCCTCCTGAAGTTTTCCACTCTCGGGGGGCATCTCAGTCACCTGGCTCAGCCCCGCCCTGCAAGAAGCTCAAGGGTGTGGGGTGGAGACCACCCCAGAGAGGGCTGGGTGCAGCTGCAGCTGGGGTGTCTAGGGTGTAACGAGCTACACCACGTCATGGCTGTCCTCAGAGTCTGGGAAGCTTTTTCCCCTTTATTTTAGTGGTTATGCTGGAGACAGAGAGAGAGAGAGAGAGAGAGAGAGAGAGAGAGAGAGAGAGAGAGAGAGAGAGAGAGAGAGACGTGGTGGCTCACGCCTGTAATCCCAGGGCTCACGCCTGTAATCCCAGTACTCGGGAGGCAGAGACAGGAGGATTGCTGAGTTCGCGGTGGGTTGCCTGGGCACCATAGTGAGCTCAGGGCCAGCCTGAACTACAAAGCGAGACCCTGTCTCAAAAAGCAAAAAAAAAAAAAAAGCATCAAAAATGGCAAACCAATATTCAAACATGTTACCAAATAAGTTTTTTTTTTGTTTTTACAGTTCCAGAGTCAAGTTGTTATTGAAACAAATAGTATTCCATGATCTTCCTTAATTAAGGTTCACAAGTTATCAAAATGCATGAAAACAGGTACAGATCAGATTCGTGGGACTTAATGCACACATATATTCAAGTAGGTCTTCGGGCTATGCCCAGCAGAAGGACAGCCTGTTCTTTGACACGTGTGCGCGCCTGCTTCAGGATGGACAACACATTCCAAGAAAACTGGATCCGAGCTGGCCTGGTTGTTTACTCTGAAGAGAGCACATTTGCACCTCATTTCTCTCCTCTTCAGTTTGTTTACATTGAGGCAAAACATCCTCACATAATAGGAAGAGACTAACACTCTCAGTTCAGGGAGCTTTCTCTTTCCAGGGTCAGGAACTTATTGTCTGTGAAGTTAATTATCAGGAGATCGTTACCCACTCCCTCAGGCTCTGTATCTGTATCCCTGACCTTTGCCAAGGGTAGAGCAACACCACAGACATGAAAAGATATGCAAATAATGGAATCTAACTTTAGTAGCATCAGTAGTAGTGTTGTTTGCTTGTTTTCTGATACTGTCGGGGAGATATTCATTCTAAATCATTTTGATGGATTTGAGAGAACTCTGTTCAAAAATAACAGTCCAGTGTAACAATCGTGACCAAATTAACTGTGGCATCTTAAATTCCCACACTATATTTACCAGCAATGAACAATCTTTCACATGTGGAGGACAGCTGTGCAAATCGTTAGTTTATGAATTGTATTGTTAGATGAATCTGGCATTTTAAGAACATTATTTCTTGCTTAACTCAGAGCATGATCCAATAGCTTGGCCACTGGACTAGATTCGGCTAACCAAAGGAGTTTTATGCAGCAGAAGAATTATTCTAAGTCTATAGTTTAGTTCTAGCTTATTTCCACAAACCGAACTCCTAGATCACTTGGTTTGAACCTAAAGGTTCCACAAAAGGCCCATATGTTTACAGTAGGTGCTTTGGAAGGTGATTGGATCAGGGGACACTGCGCTCATCAGTAGATTAACATAGTGATGAGTTCACAGGAAACAGGCCTGGGCAGGGAGGTGGGTCAGCAGGACACACTGGAGGAGAACGCAGGAGGAGAGTTGTCCCTGGCCTCTTCTCTCTCCCTGGCTCTCTGGCTCAGCCTCTGCTACCGAAAGGTGAGTAGCTTTCCTCCACCTACCTTTCTGCGCTGAGGCTTCTGTCTTGGACAAAGCCAGTCACATGTACTCAAGCCTCTGAAACTATGAGCCAAAATAGACCTCTTCTCTTTTAAGCTGTGGTGTCCGGTGTTTTGTCTCCATGATACAAAGCTGACCAGTGTAGCTGTCTGTCCAGTCTGGCAGCAACTCACCACCTGTGGCTACAGAGCTCAGCTAAGCTGAGATGTGCAGAAGTGTAAAATGCATGCAGTGGCAACAACACTTTGGATACATTGGCTAAATTAGACCTTATACAAGTTTATTACTTTGACCTTTGCTAGGTGATACTACTGGGCATTAAAAAATAACATAGAGTCCACATTCGATTTTCCCTGTAGCACTGGTTTAGATGTTTGGGAAGTAGACAATATGGGAGACTGATCTCTTTTGCATACCTGCAGTGCCTTTGACATATTTTAGAAGTAGCGTTAGTGTACACAATCCCCTGGGAGGAGAAAGAGGAAATGCCTCTTACTAGACTCTCAAGGAAAACAACATCAGAGGATGTAGTTATCTTCAGTATTACTCATAAGTCAGGGCTAACCTGGGTGCATGCTTACGAAGGTTAACTTCAGGGTTAGCTGTTCCTCCTGTTACTAATCTCTCCTTGGGGTCAGTTTGAAAACGGAGACATCTTGACATAGGTGTAGGGAGTGGCTGTAGATGTGGGACTTAGGCACAGGCAGCGATTTTCCTAGGATGCTCACTAAGAAAAGAACTCAACAAATGTTCTGCTGAGATGAGGTTATGAGTTTAAAAGCTTCCTGTTGCAAAATTACTGCTGGCTGTCTGAAGGGCCGTGATGGGTTAGAAGAAAAGGACCAGCTAGACAGGGTTTCGACCATATATCTCACCACTGGTTAAGAGAGGTGAATTCTCTTTCTCCCATTAGAGGACCTGGATTTGTGGTTCAGCATTCCTGCTTTCTTTGTCCTTTGAGAAGAAACGAAACTTATAGCATATGTAAAGCTGCCATATGAAGACTACCTGGCTTTACTGGAATAATCTGTGAAATAATCTAATTGAGAAGCTCTCTAAAATGACTGTCGACTATTCATCTTGAATGTATACCCTTTAAAAATTTTGATACCATAATGCAAACAAGGTAACCAGCAGAGTAACTACCTTTATCATATGCAATATTATGGTCTCACATACCTTTGGTGCAAAATGACAAAATTAACAGTTTATAAAGTAGCTGCTTAAAAGACATAGTCCTGAGCCAGGGATTTAGCTCAGTGGTTCTGGTGCCTGCCTCACAAGCACAGAGTACCAAGTTTGATCCCCAGTACCAAAAACAAACAAAAAAAATGGTCCCTCTGTTGCTCTGTAGGAAGATTCAGGGCATTTTGTGTTATTATTATTAGTTTGAAATCAAATGGGCAAATAATATGCCCTCTGACACCTGCTTGTGAATGTCAATAGCAGTCAGTCCTCATAAGAAGTAGGTTTTCATTTGCTACCCTTTAAGGGCCTTAATTATATCTTCTTCCTAAATAACTTCTGGACAGACTTGGCTTCTCTTAAAAGTTGGGCCAGTTTTTACCCTGTTACTAGCAATGTGGTAAATCACAATGTGAGCTGCAGCTCTCAGAATTGACAGTTCAATACTTTTCCTTACACTGGATTTAACTTAGAAAGTGGACATCTTCACATTCTCTGTATAGAACATCTGAGCAAGCACAGAATCTTCTCCAACCCATAATTGCTAGTTTGGCTTTCTGTGGATTAGATTTCAAACTTTGATTCCCCCACCCCTACCAAATCCAGCACTCTTATAAATACAGCACAGCTTCTCATACACTATAATTATTGTGGTCAATTATGCTAAACCAAGCACATAGTTTTTCCTCAAACATTTTCATAGGCAAGGAAAACTTGCCTTCATGACTCACTTTTAGAAATGAACTAACAAGTTTGGGTCATATGAGAGCTGGCTCACTGTATTTTTCTTCTACATTTAAGATGTGCTAAATGTTGAAAACAAACTAAATTAACTCTATTATCTTAATTGGAACCAGATGAAAAAAATAAACCAGTGATTCTAAATTCTGGGGGTATCGTTATATTGAGCAGACTCTTGCTTATCAATTAGCATATAAGCAGATATTTTCTAATGTAACGTCATTTGTTGTAAGCTTTATGGCAGTGTCACTTAAAAAGCCAAAAATTCTTTCATTACTAAGCGTACAACTAACTTACTGAACAAGGCGACAAACATCACATTCCAGTTTTAGAACAGTTCCCATATTCCCAAAACTTTCCTGAAACCCATTTTTAGTTAATCTTCACCCTGATCTTACCTCAGCTCTCAGCAACTGCTGATCTGTGCTTTTCTTCATAAATTTGCCTCTCTGAAGGCCTTTAGTCACTTGGCAATTATGCTTCTTGTCTCTGATTTCTTGTTGATTCAGTTATGCTGTAGCACGTATCAGCAGCACTGTCCATTTTACTGCTAAGTAACATTGCATTGCATGGATTTCCAATCTTCCTTAATTCATTACCACTTGATGGACATTTTGAATTGTTTGCATTTTGAGGATACTTTGAATATGCAGGTAGGGACATTTATCTTCATGTTTTTTGTGCGGACATGTGCTTTAATTTTTCCTGCATAGAAGTCCACGAATTGAATCATATGTTGTATTCCAAGTTTATATTTAACTGTGTAGGAAGCTACCAAATGTTTATTGAGGTGGCTGAGCCTCAATAGGTGTGAGGGTGCTCCTTCCTGTGTTCACCGACTCTTGGCATTATTTGTCTTTTTGTTCATAACAATTTGAGTATAGAGCATATAATTCTGGTTTTATTTTCATTTTCCTAATGATGAGTATCTTTTCATTTACTTGATTATTTGTGCATCTTCTTTCATGAGAGGACATGATCTGCTGCTTTTCTAAAAGTTGGTATATAATTCTTCTTATATTAAGTATTCTTCACATATTCTGGGTATACATCTTTTTTTTTTTTTTTTTAGATAGGATCTCACTTTGTAGCTCAGGCTGACCCTGAGCTCATTAAGGAGCCCAGGCAAACCTTGAACTCAGCAATCCTCCTGTCTCTGCCTCCCGAGTGCTGGGATGACAGGCGTGAGCCACCATGCCTGGCACTGTGGTATGTGGTATTGATTGCTGGTGGGCATGAGTCACCACACCCATCATTGTATGTGGTTACCGGAGATCGAACTCAGGACCTTGCACTTGTGAGTAAGGTGCCAGAACCACTGAGCTAAATCTCTGGCCCTTGGCTTGCTCTTTTAGTTTAAAAAATAAAATAACAGGCATGGTGGCTCATGCCTGTCATCCCAGCACTCGGGAGGCAGAGACAGGAGGATTGCTGAGTTTGAGGCTTGCCTGGGCAACATAGTGAGCTCAGAGCCAGCCTGAACTACAAAAGTGAGACCCTGTCTCAAAAAAATAAAATAAAATAAAATAAAATAAAATAAAATAAAATAAAATAAAATAAAATAAAATAAAATAAAATAAAATAAAATAAAATAAAATAACAGGGCCAGAGATTTAGTTCAGTAGGTGGTGTCACCTGCCTTGCAAGTGCAAGGTCCTGAATTTGATCCATGTTACCACAAAAAATTATAAGTTAAAAAAGTAATAATTTTAATTTTGACAAGTGCAGAGGTTTTAGATTTTGGTTAGCTCGTGTTTAGTGAGTTATTTTGGTGACTAAACACCCTGGAGTAATGCAAGGCCATAGCGACTTTCTCGTATTTTCTGTGGAAGCTTTCTAGTTTATTTGTTTACATTTAAGTCTGTGCTCAGTTTTGAGGCAGTTTTTGCATACTCTGTGAAACACTCGTAGTCCTTTTGAGCTACTGTAATAAAAAGAAATGGACTGAATGACAAGTTCGCTTCTCACACTTCCCGAGATTAGAAACCTAAGATGGTTTTGTGACAGATTCAGTAACTTGAGAGTCTGCTCCTTGCTTCCAAGAAGGATGTCTTCTACATGTACCTTTATGAGGCTGAAGGGGAAGGGAGGCTCTGAGGCATCTTTGAAAAGTGTACTAATTTCTCTTAAAAGGACTTTCCCTTTAGAACCTAATGACTTCCAAAAGTCCCCACTTCCAAATCTATCACATCAGGGATGAGGTTTCAACATACGTTTTTGGGAGACAGTCTGTAGCATGAAATGACATTTTCCCCAACAATTTCTCTGTACTTATTGAGGTGATCATGCAAGTTTTTTTTCCTGTATTTTGCTTATATGCTTTATTACATTAATTGAATTGTATACTCTGCCCAAATGAGGTTCATCCAGGATTGCAAGTTTAGTTCAATATTGAAAATTAGATATATATTGTTGGATTCTGTTTGCTTGTGTTTCATTCAGAACATATTTTGGTCAACATTCATGAAAAACATTGGTATACAGTTTATTATGTTTTTCTTTGTGGTTGTTTCTGTCACGTTTGCAAATTTTTTAAATTTACTTGCTAGAAAATAGGGCTTGTAGGATTTTTCATTTCATGGAAGTTGGAGAATTGTCTGGAATGCAATTTCATAGATGAGAAACTCATGAAATTCTATGAAGTAAAGCAAAGAGTAAGAGTCCAAGCAAATACTGGGAGGGAAAAATTTAGCAAGCTAAAGAGAAAGAGCTTAAGGAGGTGACCTCACTTTGCACTAACACAGGCAGGAAGCAACTCCAGGAGGAGTCACTGTGCTGCCACTGTTTAAGGATGCAGGCTGAGCCGAGGGATGGGTATCTCTGGTAGCATGAGTGGCTGCTTGCAGTCTGCTCCGCCCCCTATTTTCTCCAGTGATAGGCAGCACCGGTGGCTTAGCAAGGAGAATTTAGTAACTGGTTTACTATTTGCTTTCTTTCTTGACTCTTGGGGGATATCATTTTATTGAGAAGAAGTATAGTTTGTCCCCTTACACAACTTTTAAAGCTGTACCTGTGGCTGTAAGTAATGTGAGCTGTTGTCTTCTCCCGAGGTAGAATATGAGGCAGGTATTGGTACTTGTAGAGGCATCTCTTTTTAGAGAAAAGAAATTCAAATATTTTTATCAAAAACATATAAAGGGTGTTGTAAGTACGTGTTTCTGATGGGCGGAACAATACTTTCTCCCTGTCAAATGTTTCCATGTCCTAATCTCTGGAAGCTGAGAATAGGCTGCGCTACATGGAAACAGGAATCAAAGTTGCTAGCCAGTAGATTCACATGGGAAATTGTACTGGATCTTTTGGGGGGAGAAATTAATTTAATTGAAAAGCTCTTAAAAGTGAGAAAATGTGGCAAGAGAGGGTGTCAGAAGAAGGCATTAGTTCAAGAGCTCAGCTGTTGTTGGCTTTAGGGAGGGGAGGGGACCATAAGGCATGGAGTGGGGTGTGGTCAGAAGAAGCTGAGAAAGCTGGCTCTCCTCTCAAGCCCTGAAGGTGGCCCAGCTAGACTGCGTTGGACTCATGCCAAACCATGAGATGATAATTTATATTGTCTAAGCCACTAAATTGAAAAGAATTCATTTGGCCCCAATAGAAAATTAAAACACACTTTTAAAATATAGTTGTTTCTCCTCCATCTTCTTCACCAAGGCTTACCTCCATGTTCTTTTCCTGTCTCAACTGTGACATTTATTTTTCTATTTTATTTTTAAATTTTCCATTTTTTCATTGGATAGTAAAGTTTTTTAAAAGAACATAGCTTTTTCTACTATTTAGCATAATACCTGATATAGAATAAATGTCCAGTGAATAGTAATTCAACACACACTGTGTTTCAAAAAGCCATCAAAAGCCTGACTTTTTAGACCCAGTCTACTTGGGTGATTAGAGATAAGTGTTTTTCCAGGCTTACACATTCAGAGAATAAAGGATCATCAGGTAGATTTTGTATTGGCTTACAACATTTCTTCAGTTTGCTTTGTGTGTGAGGTTTTTATTTGGTGCTGCAGATCAAAAGAGGACCAGTCAGTTTATAATCTGGAAAGATATGCTTGACATAAATCTTTTTTTATATGAAAATATCTGTGCGAAGAAGGTACTAATAATGTCATATTTTGTAGGAAAGAAGACTAATACATGAGTTAAGTGACTTGACTCTGCCATTCTGTTGTTTGTAGAGAGGGGGCCTTCACATCGACCCTACACTTAACATGAAAAGAACATACTTCCAAGGTAACAAATATTCTTTGCTCACTGCTGTGTGGCAGGCAGTATTGCAAGAGCTGTGAATATTCGGAGGAAAGAAGAGAAAGAGTCATTGTGGAGCTTGTGTTCTACCATTTATCATCTTCAGTAGCACAGAAGATGCTACTCACAGGGACATTTAAAAACTATAATATGTTTTTGAGCATTTTGTTTGCTTGATACAGTAAAGAAAGAGATAAGGTTTTAAGCCCTGCAGACCCAGGGAAGCTTGTTTCCCATCATTGTTTTCTAAGTGAAGTCTGGGAGGCCGACACAAATGACCCTGTCCGTGTGGCTCACAGGCTGTGACCTGAATCTGAAGGTAACAGACTGGCCATGACATTCCCCAGACAGACTAAGGGATATTCGTGTATCTAGTAGAGCATGTAGGGAGTAAAGGGGATGGATCGGCCAAAGGAGAGAAGACTATGGAAAATAGAAAAAAGAGTGAGGAAGGCAGGAAATAATGATGGTCACTGGCAAAAGCAGCATCTGATGACCTTCAAGGTGCACCCTGAGGGCGGAGAGCGGCCCACACCGGTCACTGCCATGTGACTTAGTAAAAGGCGAAAGATTTATAGGATCTGAAGAGAAACCTGAGTATTGCCATGTGACTTAGGACCAGCAGAGTTCACGATTCCTGTGCCTGGTCCTCTCAGAGTTTATTGCGAAGATAACATATGGGAGAGGTCTCTTCCCTAGCTCAAAAACGTCTGTCCAGTCTGATATTCCTGCAGCAGTGGGAGCTCATGGTCCTTCCTAACAAGGATGCACAGAATAAGTGGAAAAAGAAACATAACCTGGTTATTGAAGAGAAGGCATGGCGATTACTATGTTCAAGGGATGAACAAAGTGCACTTGATGGACAAGGAGGAGCTGCTGTCCCAGCACTCGTGGAAGGCTTTATACAAAATGCGACATCTAAGAGGGAAAGATATTCCTGGCATGTTCTGAAGAGAGCTGGGGGACTATCCAGGGTATAGTGAGACTGCCATAGGAGCCAGGGCATAAAGACAGAGGAGGTCGGGGACACGGGCAGAGACTTAGGCCAGGCTGGAAGTGTGTACCATAATGAAGCAATTCGGGTCAGCAAGGACCTTTACTTACCTTCTTCTGCCACCGTCACAGGTATCTTCCCTCTAATTTAAATACACAAATGTATAAACATTATACGATGAGTGGGGTCCTTGGTATTTTGAAACACATGCACACTGCATAATACGTTAAGTCAGGTCACATGATTGTCTCCCTGAACGTTTATCATTTTCTGTGGTGAAAATGTTCTCTCTCCTCGACATGCGGCGCATTGGCACTGTCCCTGCGTGCAGCAGCATATCAGGATGGAGCCTCCCGACCGCGGCTTGGCGCTCACTGACCGGTCCTTCCCCTTTTCTCACCTACCTCTGTAGCCAACACGATACTTTTAATTTCCATGAAATCAATCTTCAGATCTCACATGTGAGCTAGATTTTGCCTCGTTTTGGTCTTTCTGTGCCTGGCTTATTTAACTCAATGATCTCTTTTTTCATTCTCGTATCTCATTTTCTTTTATGGAGGAATAAGACCTCATTGTGTGTATGCACCACATTTTCTTTATCCATTCATCAGCTGATGGACACTTCAGTTGTTTCCATTTTCTGGTTATCATCAGTCTTGCTGCAGTGGACAGACTGCAGCCCCTCTTCACAGACAATTCATTTCCTTTCGATAGAAACCCCAAGTGGAACTATTGGATCACATGGCAGCTTTAATTGAAATTTTTAGGAACATCCATACCATTTTCTATAATGACTGTAATAACTTACATCCCTTCCAACAATGTGAAGGAAATTCCTCTGCACTTCACTCTTCTCACCATTTGCGATCTGTCATCTTTTTGAAATGAACACTCTTATTGAGATGAGGTAATATCTTACTGTGATTTCAACTTGCATTTGCTCTGTTGTTAGTGATGCTGAGCGTTTTTCTTTTATTGGCAATTTGCATGTCTTCTGAGAAACGTCTATTTAGGAATAGTCTTCTTTAATTAGGTTATTTGGGTTTCGTTCAGTATTGAAATTTTTAGTTCCTTCTATATTATGGATGTGAAGCCTTCATCATACGTAGCTTGTAAATATTTTGTCCCATTGTGTGGTTGTCTTTTCATTCTGATGATTGTGTCCTTTGCTGAGCAGAAGCTTTTTTTTTTTAATCTATTTTGTTTTTGTTTACCTGTGGGTTTTTTGTGGGGGGTATTTTATTTTTTTAATTCTTTCCTTTTTCACTGTCAAGGGTTTTTCCTATGGCCTCTTCTTTTAGTTTTGTAAATTCAGGCCATACATTTAAATCTTAATTGTACCATGTGAGAGGCAGGAGTATAGTTTCATTCTGCTGTATGTAGATGTTCAATTTTCCCAGTGTTATTATGGAAAGGATTATTTATTTTCTTTTTTAAAAATTTTATTAGTATATATCTGTAGTACATGATTACACACACTGTAGGCAGTTGGTAAGTGTACACAACACATTTCAATTCTTTTCCTTTCTGCCTTCCCTCCATCCCTCTTTGTCTTTCCCAGGATCAGACTGATTTATCCTTGGAGACCTTCCATGGTTAAGTATGGACTGAGAGGAGACTAACAGGCCAGAGGACATAGAAAACAGGAAAGACCATTGTGTTAAGTGAAGGTCTACTTTCAGACACATTTTCTGTGCTGCATTATAATATCTTCTTTCTTTTTTTTCCTACAATCTGTTTTTTACTTTGTACATTCATATAATGAGTTGATATAAGAAAAACTATTCAATATTTAAGATTTTATGTCTAAGTCACTTCATTTAACATTATGTTCTCGGGGTACATACATTTTTCTACAAATTACTCACGTATCCTTCTTTACGGCAGAGTACTACTCCATTGTACATAAATACTATATTTTTTAAATGCAATCATCTATTGATGGGTGTATAAGCTGTTTCCAAGATGTAGCTGTTATGAACTGTGCTGCTATAAGCATTGATGTATATGTGTCACTGTGGTATGAGTTCTTTAATTCTTTTGGGAGGGTTCTTAGTAAGAGAGTAGCTGGGCCAAATGAAATTTTTACTTTCAGTTTTTTGAGGCCTCTCCATACAGATTTCCACAGTGGTTGTATTAGTCTACGGCCATACCACAGTGGAGAAGGGCCCCTTTCTCTACAGAGACTGGTCAGAATTAGTTACTGACAGCCATTCTTCCCAGAGCAAGATGAAATTTCAGTGTTGTTTTAATGTGCATTTCTTGAAGTGTCTGGGAAGTTGAACCTTTTTTTTTTTTTTGAAACAGGGTCTCGCTTTGTAGTTCAGGATGGCCCTAAGCTCACTATGTAGCCCAGGCAAGCCTTGAACTCAGCAATCCTCCTGCCTCTGCCTCTCAAGTGCTGGGATTACAGGCGTGAGCCACCACGCCCGGCGAACCCTTTTTGATATTTATATTGGATGTTTGTATTTCTTCATCTGAGAAATGCTTATTCATTTCAGAAGCCCATTTTTAAATTAGGTCTTTGAATTTGGGGGAGTAAAATTTTTTAAAAATTCTTTGTATAGTATAGATACTAGTCTTTTATTTGAGGAGTAACTGGTAAAATTTTTTAAACTCATTTTAAGGTTGTCTCTTCACTTGTTACTAGCTTTCTTAGCTATGTAGCTTTTCAACTGGGTGTGACCCCATTTACTGATTCTTGGTGTTATTTCTTGTGCATCCACAGTTTTGTTTAGAAATCATTTGCCCATCCTATGTCTTCAACAGTTTTGCCTGTTTTATGTTCCAGCAATTGTTTCTGTATTAATGTCTAGATCTTTGATTTGATCTGATTTTAGTTTTGTATCCCTAGTTTTATTCTCAATGAGATTGTTATTGGTGTACAGGAATGCTATTTTTTGAATTTTGACTTTGTATCCTAAAATGCTGCTGAATTTCAATATTAGTTCTAGGAATCTTTTGGTGGAACTTTTTTTTTTTTTTTTTTTTTTTTTTTTTTTTTTTTTTTTTTTTTTTTTTTTTTTTTTTTTTTTTTTTTTTTTTTTTTTTTTTTTTTTTTTTTTTTTTTTTTTTTTTTTTTTTTTTTTTTTTTTTTTTTTTTTTTTTTTTTTTTTTTTTTTTTTTTTTTTTTTTTTTTTTTTTTTTTTTTTTTTTTTTTTTTTTTT
>PVIC010010285.1:0-43739 GCA_004025085.1 Thryonomys swinderianus | reverse complement strand
TGTCAGGCCTTTCAAATCACTTCTAGGGCTACAACAAATGGAAGTGTCCTTAAATAAGAAAAGTTCCTTCGGGTGAAAATAACAGTGAAAATGTTTCTCCACATTACTTTAACAGACTACAAAAAGAAAAAAGAAAGGCATGAGGATACTAACCATTATTAAAAACCTCTTTTAGTAAGATTCAAATTTTACTAAACAGTGTCTGGATGGTATGGTGGCACTAACCAAATAGAAGATTCCTGAAAATGAAAATTTAAATCTTTGAGCTGTTAGCATGGATATTTGCATTTAAATAAGTAAAAGTCTTTATAAATTGCACTAAATTTAATGAAACAGCCTGCATTTACACATCTCTAATTCTTGAAATAATGAAGGCCTGGAAACTCTAATGATATGAAATTGGCCATATTTACATTTATTTTGTAAGTTTTGCTTTGTACTTTGAGTATAATAAGAAAGCACTTAAAGAGACCGCAGAAAACTGGTTGCAAAAATACCATGATGAGGATTATAGAATGATTTTTCTTAATTGCTTTATTTTCTTATCTATAGGAGTGTTCATATGATAACACAATATGAGAGTACTTGGAGAAACAAAGAATTTCTAGACATTAGAAATCTACTTGTAACCATGGTCACTATTCAAATTGACACACTCAAACATTTTCAAGTTAATACCAAGTGGTTAAAAAAACAGTTTAAAGTTTTAATTTCCATCTCATCTCTCTCCAGTTGGGTGAATGCACTCATGTATCGCTTGACAATGGAGTTATCAAAGTGTAGGTTGGTATAAAGTCTGTATTCGTATTTATGTTTAAGGACAAAACCTTATTTTGAGCCTTGCTGTAATATACCTTTATAGCAAAAGCTAAGCAGAAATCCAATTTTCATTCAGAGTAATTCACAACATATTTGGTAGGAGTCCTTATTTGAGTCTTTATGGAATATCTTTGAGCTGCTTCCATCAGACTTTGTAGTTCAGGGCGCTAATTTATCTTAATGTGATGTATTTGTTAACTCAGAATACATGATACATGTTTTTGAAACTAAATAATTTATGGATCTATAATATCAGCAAAACAACTGTGTATCATATGTAGTGGAGGCAATTCCAAAAAAATCACTGTAATCATATCACATTAAGTACTAAACAATCTAAATAAAATGAAAAAATGTATTATTATAAAATTTCATATGAATGTTAATATTTTAAATACAGAAAACAAATTTTTCCTTTGGTTTTGTACTATATGTAGTTGAGAGGCTTTTAAAAATAGTAAATAGCTTATGCTATCTAATGGAAATCAGAATTGCCTGGAAGTCATATGAATATGGTAGTGAATTAATGAGATGAGAAATGACTAATTCAAACATACATTGTAACTTTGTGAAATTCAGTATTACTGGAGCTATGATTTTGAAAAAAAATATTTATAGAACCCCCTCATAATTAAGCTAAACCTTAGGAAGAAAAATTGTATCTCTAAGTTTATGTATATAACTGATGTCAGGGCCATGGTAGAAACCTTACTATTTCAACTTCCATGGGTTTTGAATGGTGCTTTCATACTTAATTGAACTTTCTATCTAGATACTATTCTAATTAAATGTTAATTTTTGGATACTAAATTAAGGTGGAGAGGAAAACACTGGAAAAAACTGAAAGACATATCCTTCTCAGTGAACATGTCATGATATGACCCTAAATTATTTCACAATGATAAATAAAACCAAAGATTAAAGTATTCTCTGAAAACAAGACTTAAAGAAACTAATGCAATATATTCACATTTCATTTCACAAATGCAATGGTAGAGAGAAAAATGGAGCATTCTTATTTATTTTTACACTTCCTTTACTTAAGATAGAAAAATCAATAAATAAGCTCTGACAAATTTCAATACCACTTTAGTCAACAGAGCAGTGAAATGCACTTTACAAAGAAGCAGCGCTATTCACCATATGTTAGTTGATGACAGTAATGACACAATTTTTTAAGAAAACTGCAATATCTATATAGCTATCTCTTAATTCCAGGAAATCTCTCATACTAAGATCTTGCAGTTAAAATGTATCAGACTTATCAATAACAATAATGACATTAAAATAACACCTCTTTTTTATATGCCAATTGTACTGTTAAAAAATCTGCTAACTGTCCTAATTCTATTTAAATTTATTTTAACTGGTACAGCCCTATATTAAAATTTTTCATGTTAGAGACAAAATATTTTACTCTGTATATATAAAGTTTATATATAAAAATGTTTATATGTATAAAGTATATATATATATTTATAAATATATACTTAAAAACTATCAAACATATATCCTCAAACATTTATTATTGCTTTATGATGAAAACTTTCCAAAAGCTTTCTTCTCACTGTTTGGAAGCTCAAGCACATTACTATTATCTATAGTCACCCTAATGTGCCATTCTACATGAGAACTTCCTACTCCTAACTATAACTTTGTACCAACTGACCGACCTCTCATCCCTCAGTACCCTTACGTTCTCAGCCTCCGGTAATCACCATCATGCCTCAAATTCTATGAAATCAACCTTTATAGAGTCCACATAAGAGTGAGATGATGGAGTACTTGTCCTATTCACTTAATGATCTCCGGTTCCATTCATGTTGTCAGAAATGAGAGGATTTCATATTTTAATTTTTAAAACACTTTCATTGTGTGTTCATAATCTTATACATTTATCTTTTAGAAATGTTAAACACAAGTCAAGCGATTTTACACATGATTAAACAAGGTTGAGTTATATTCTTAAGTATACTCAATTCCAAAACTCATCCTTAGTGAGTTGTAAAGTGAACTAATTAGCACTTATAATCAAAGACAACAATCTGCTTGCTAGATTTAAACTCCAAGCTGCACATTTTTTCAGTGCAAGTTCAAAGAAAAATAATCAAGGAAAGTAGTTAAAATATCCTATCTCTAATTTGTACAGTATGACATAATTTTAGCTATGTTAGACTAAGGATCTTTGGTCTTCTGAAACATAACTTATTCCAAATACATTTTATTCCAAATTCCCAAATACATCTTATCTTCATGCATGCTATGCAAAAAATAATGTTTTTTGGCCTTGAAGTTACTCAAAATAGGTGCTATACTAAGAAAAGAATGTCATAAAAAACAACATAGCAAGATTATTCCATGTCATTATTGCTAATAACAATTTTAATACATCATCTCTACAGTTAAAGGGATATTGGCTATCAAGAGCTTGACAATTCTTGTAGCTGCTGTGTAAGTAGACTAGTAAATAAAAAGAAGATATACATTTTATTTTGACTTTTATTTACATGTAAAGACATTAAAATCACTTCATTAGACCATACATTAAGTATTAATGAATTTTGAAATGTTATCCTCAGAGAAAGACAGGGACATGAAAACCATATAAAATCAGCAATTTTTTACGAGTCTACCTAAACTTTTAACTTGTAAAGAATGACACTTTATAGATGAATTGGCTCTTACTGAAAATCACCATACAACCTTTAATATCTGAAAATGTAAAAGCCATTAAAATCACTTTCATTGATGTAGCTGATGAAAAGTAAAGATAATTTACACACTGTAAATAAGCATTTAGAAAAATTTATAAAGGCTTAAATATGATCATTACTGATAACTAGAAACACTACTTGCATTACTATACTTTAAACAATAATTTGCTTCTTTTATAAAATGTTGCTGCTGTTCAAATTAGTTCAACATTCTAAAAGCCATTTATGCATAAAGATTTGTGAGTAACTGGTTTCCATTCTTTGGTTTTGATAAAATACAGATGCCACCAGCTTTGATAGCCATTGCCCATGTGAATAATCCTTCATTTAAAATTCCATAGTTTTGAAACTTTAAATCACTCTAATTTTCTCTATCACTCCCAAAATTCCCAGGTTTCACTTACGTGTGCTTCTATTACTGGTTTATAATCATCTTCTATATTTGTTATGGAATTACAGATAAGAATATTAAGTATAATTCAGAAACATACATTGAGCTAAAAATGACTAAAAATTATCATTTAGAGATTAGACAAGATTTCCAGTGTTTTATAATAAAAACAACTACAGTGACTCAAATGTACTATGTCATAAAACACAACCAGACTTCATAGTTCTTATAAACTTCAAGAATCAAATTGCATTCAAATTGGGATACCTATATTACAAATTCAATGTCTTAGCAGAAATTCGTGCTTTATGTTTTTCATATATACTCATTTAAATTAGTGTACACTTAGGCAATAAAAGAATACAAATTTTGTGTAATTTTAAGTTATTTTATAGAAGGAAACTCAATAATTCGTGTTCAAACTGTTGAATAAAAACAACTCACACAAAGAAAATTCATTTTCAGTTAAAAGGGGGAGAAAATATTTCTGATAAAAAATATTCATCCACCTACCTATCTCTTAGATTCTTGCAGAAAATCAAGAGGCACTTATGTGTATCTTTCAAAAATAGGCATATTCAGATATGTAAGAAGTAACACTAAATGTAAATTGAGACAATTATTATAATTTCATAAAAATTAAAATTATTATAATATATGTTTGCAAAGCCAATGTATAATCAAAAGTACCATAGAAAATAATATTCTATATAGTAAGCTGGTTATTTCACTTGTAACAAGATATAGTAAGGAGAAAATAAGACATTCTGAAGAAATCTTTACTCCTAAAATACACTGATAGCTGTACAGGGCATGAAAGAATTATTAGGATACTAATTGTTTTTGACCCATAATATGTATAAAATCAAGAAAAAGGTAGGGCAGAAAGAAAATGATAACATGTTCATGCTAATTGATTCATACATATTCAAATAAAAATACTTTTGAATATCTTTCAAAATTGTCAAATTTATATTCGAAAAACAACAAATGTAAAGACTTATCCTAACATTTTGAATATGTAAAAGTCAATGCATCTTTGATGTATTAGTATTTCCATCAAAATTAAAAGCAACATTATAATGAATATGTGCCATCTTATGCCTACTTGAAAAGAATACAAAGCACATTTATTTAAAAAAACAAAAACTTCTGGTTCCTTATCAGGAAGCAGAGAACAATATGGTGTGACAGAGATAAAAACATTCTCAGGTAGAAGCCAAGGGGAATGAAGACGACGACAGGCAAAGAGGTAATGGAGACGTGGGCTGGTGCCACGATCCGCAGACTGAATGCTAGAAACGATCTGAAACGAGAAAAATATCTGCCCAGCTTTCTCAATAGGGGAAGAACGCTTTTGGATGTTTTTATACCAGAAATCAGATAAACAAAAATTGAAATGTACAGGACATTTTTTTTATTGAAGCAGGAAATCAAAATTTACCTCCATCTTCTAGAAATAAGACACAAAACTCCTTGTATCTATTGATTAGAGAAACTTTCTGGGCCTTTTAATCCTTGGTTTTAAATGGCAAATCTAAAATTACTGGTGGACACTTACAAGGTTGAACAAGTGGACAAGATTTGTTTTTGTCAAAGTGAAAAGTAAAGACAGGAACTAAAAGGACATTTAGGGTCATCTGAAAGTATATAATGTGGGAACAAATGTGACGGTTAAAAAAAAAAAGGAAACAAAGCTATGTATATAGCAGGGGGAGCAATGAGAGTTAAGATGTATCATATACTGGTACACATTTTCAATGTTGATTGCTAACAGGATGTGTATATAAAATATGCCAATAGAAAGAAAATGGAGTCAAAGAAAGAAGAGAGAGAGAGAGAAAGAAAGAAAGAAACAAACAAACAAACAAACAAACAGAGGTCCAAATTGAGAGACATCAAACATGAAACTACAGCCATGATAGACTCCCAAAATGGTCTCACGTGCTAGTCAGACAATCTGGATTTCCTTACGGAAGCTGTGTGGAGACACTGGTTGAAGCCCATGGTTTGGGTGTGAGGTGTGCTATTCATTTAGTTTCAATGACCTGATGTTAATGCCTCGTCTGTTTCAATTTTAAATGATTCATTTATGGTTTCCTAATCTTTTAGAAGGTCTTTGAGAACCATACCTTGTCAAGAAGTCTAGTTGTAACTGAACAATTAAATTGGTCACATAGGATAAAAAGTCGTTTTATTTGCAAAATCAAATCACACTTTTTTTAGTGTTTTTTAAAAATCTGTGTTAAAGAACAAAGACCAAAACACCTAGAGATAAGTACAACAGAAGTCCACATATTATCACGATTTAATTGCTTTGCTTTACTTTAGAATCGTTATAACTTAGAGAAAGTCATCACTAATGGATAATCTGAAGTTCCAACTAGAACCAGAATTCCTCCTTATTGTTAAATAACCAAATTTTCAATGTATTGACAAGAGATAATAAGAACAGCAATTGTTCAGTAATATTTTTCCTTTCTGTATCATGCTTTTGATTTAATTTCAAAAGTCATGTAAAAAAAAGTCATGTCAATACCATAGGAAAGATCATAAAACAAAAATTATAGACACATAATAATCAGTCAAAAAAGTACAAATATTTAATTTAGCTACATTATCAGAAATAACCTCTTTAATAAGACATCTCATTTGATCTTATTTCCCTACTAGATATACACAAAAAAGAATTAAAAGAGTCATACCACAATGACATATGTGTACCCAAGTTTATAGCAGCTTAGTTTTTAATAGCTAAATCGTGGAAAAGCTCAAATGCCCTCAACGGAAGACTGGATAAAGAAGATTTTTTTAATAAAATGGAATTATTATTCAGTCATAAAGAATGATACATTTGAGTCATTTAAACTCAGATGGGTGGGTATATCTTGAGAACATACTCATTATTGAAATAAATAAGACACAGATGTGTAAATATATCATTTCTCTAGTATGAGAAACTAAAGGTGTAAATGAGTCCAGAATGTATGATAGATATTGTGAGACAGGAAGAAAATGTTCAAATGTAAAAAGGAAAGGGTGGGTTGGGGAAAATAAACCAGGAAAAGAAAAAACAGTAGTAAAAAAAAAAATGAAAAAGAGCTTATATATATGGGGGTTGGAGTGGTAGTATGCGCAGAGGAAAGGGAAAAATGAGAACCAAGATATGTTATGTACAGGTACATATTTTTAAAGTTGAACAAGATCATAATATATTGACAAAATGTACCAATGTTTCTAAAAAAGTAATAACTTCCTTCATGTTGTCTGAAAATAAATCGTGTGACTTAATTCTTCAAAATTATAATTGATTATGTTAGTCATACACTGAAGGTCTTATCAAAATATTCAGTTTTGAAAACATTAGATGTATGGGTTAAGTACTAGAGTCAAGTAAAAATGTCAAAATGCAGTACCCAAATTTCTAATTCCAGAAAGGGTCAGTAAGGAAAATATAAATTTTATAATAGTGAAATATCTATTTAAAAATAGTTTTAAGGTGGGCCGGAGATTTAGCTCAGAGGTTCCGGCGCCTGCCTTACAAGCACAAGGTCCTGAGTTTGATCCCCGGTAACCACATATAATGCTGGGCATGGTGACTCACGCCCACCAGCAATCAATACCACATACCACAGTGCTGGGCGTGATGGCTCACGCCTGTCATCCCAGCACTCGGGAGGCAGAGGCAGGAGGATTGCTGAATTTGAGGCTTGCCTGGGCTACATAGTGAGCTCAGGGTCAGCCTGAACTACAAAGCGAGACCCTGTCTCAAAAAAAAAAATAGTTTTAAGGTATAAGTATTTCAAAGAATATTAACAAATATATTTTCCTTGCTTTACTCTATC
Source organism: Thryonomys swinderianus (assembly GCA_004025085.1). Classification (NCBI taxonomy): domain Eukaryota; kingdom Metazoa; phylum Chordata; class Mammalia; order Rodentia; family Thryonomyidae; genus Thryonomys; species Thryonomys swinderianus. Next base: position 35,970 of record PVIC010010285.1, on the reverse strand, counting down.
ATAATTGTCTTTCAAATATATTTCTATTCTTTGTATTTACCAATAGCAGTTGAAAAAACCTCTCAAGTTTAAAACAGTATATAACCTCATACTCACATTTCTTGAAATTAAAAACTAGAATTTATTTTTATTCAAAATGATGTTCACACAGAAAAGACTAAAGTTCTTGAAAACTTATTAAATGTTATTTATTTCATATCAAGCTATAAACCTATGTTCAAAAAGTGTCTTATACTATCAGAAAGATGTTTTTTTAAAATATTCTTCCTTGGGCTGGAGATTTAGCTCAGTGGTTCCAGCACCTGCCTCCCAAGCTCATGGTCCTGAGTTCCATCCCCAGTTACGACATACAATACTAGGCATGGTGACTCACGCCCACCAGCAATCAGTACCACATACCACAGTGCTGGGCGTGATGGCTCACGCCTGTCATCCCAGCACTCGGGAGGCAGAGGCAGGAGGATTGCTGAGTTTGAGGCTTGCCTGGGCTCCATAGTGAGCTCAGGACCAGCCTGAACTACAAAGTGAGACCCTGTCTCGGGGAAAAAAAAAAAAAGAAAATATTTCATATTTTTTTTCTTGTTGTTTTTTGTTTGTTCGTTTGTTTTGAGACAGAGTCTCGCTTTTGTACTTCAGGCTGGCTCTGAGCTCATTATGTAGTCCAGGCAAGCCTTGAACTCAGCAATCCTCCTGCCTCTTCCTCCCGAGTGCTGGGATGACAGATGTGAGCCACCATGCCCGGCCTTCCTCATATGTATAGAACTAAGCAAAGTATAAAACTGCATAGGTAGAATTTAAATGACTTAAAAAATTGTCATGAATCAAATAAGAAAAGCATTTCAATAAGTGGTCAAATATACTAAAATGCCAAGTAAATTTATAATCTCAATATTTTGAGACTATATACTCTAAAGAAAAAAATAAATATGTATTAATAACAATATCATGTGGAAAAGGAAACATTTTCTTACATTTGTTACTGTAGGCAATTAAATGTAACTTTCCCAAAGTAAGCTTTTAATTGCAAGTTCATTGAGATAATTATACAGAAGCAAACATTTCACTTAGTCGCATAAAACTCAGTAGCTATATGTATTTTCTTTTGTAATAGTTTCTGCATTTGGCCCCTCATCTGCTATTTTGCTACATTAAGTTAGCTGTGAAGGACTTCAAGGAGCCAGCGTCTCATGGTACCTTCAGCGGGGTAGAAAAGGGCCATTTCTCCGGAAGTGCATGACCATGAAACTCATCACAGTACCTTAAACGTCGTGAAGGTGATCCTGAGTCTTTTTGGCGAAATACAAATTTCCCGAAGAACAACTTCTTTGTTATATAATGCAGGGTGTAAAGCAACAGCTACAGTTCTAAAATATTATCGTTAGGTGTAAAAGTAAAAAAATCTTTTCATTTGTGTTGGATTGTAAAAAAAAAAAAAAAAAAAGTAAACGTTTTAAATCGCAAGAAAAAAAACCAGCATTTACCTTTTCCAATTGAGCGTTTTTTTTGGATTTGTATAAAAACTCTCCCACTGCGACAAAAACCGAGAGCAGCAGGCCGGCCGCCAGGACGATGAAGATCCCGCCGATGTTCTGCACGCCCAGGGCGCTGGCCTCCTTGCCGTCCTCCTCCGGGCAGCCGTTGCCCCTCCACCACTTCTCCTTCATCATGTGCAGCTTGCCCTCCTCCTGCAGCTGGAGAATGGCTATGGTGATTTTGTCTCGATACGGAGAACCTAGAAAAGGAGAGCCCGGTGAACTCACTACTGCCCGGAGCACACGATGTCCTCCTCCCCAGGGAGCACCGGGAGGGCAGAGACGGTGCCAGTGCTGCAGCATGCTGCTGCTAATGTGGAATAAAAAAACCAACGGGGGAGGGGGATAGAAGGCCACCATGAAAAGTAAAGCCAAAGACTTTTAGCAAGAAGAATTTTGATGGAAAAAAAAAAAGCAGACAGGAAGTAGGAAATCCAAAAGCGAAAATGGATGAGGTACAAAGATGCTTATTCTACATTTCAACACAGTTCCACACTGAGACCGGAGCACTGGCGCAAACGATAGCTTCCATTTTTAAGAAAATTGTGGAGAAAGTGTTTTCTGAGATAAACACCGTAATTCAGAGTAGTCATGCTTACCAATTAGTGTTTGATAGCTTCTAATATTTTCAGATAATGGGCTCTCACCTTTGTTTGGTATTAGATGTGAATTCCAGGAGTCAAAAAAATGTACAGCGTTGGGTCTTTCAGAAATCATAGCAATGTAAATCATAATCCAGTGACCCTGTGACCTGACATGGTAAGTTTTGTGTTGCATTTTATGCTTTGGGGCAAAAGGTTCTTTTCATGATGCTGAAAATAATGAAATTTGGCATTTGTGCTCATGAGGGTACATATTCACCGGCCTCAGCAGCCACACAACAGGTATCACGTTTGCTAATCGGGTGCTCAGACACCGAGCAAAGCGGTCATCTACAGGCGTCTTTCAACTCTGTCCTGAGGGAGGGATTGGTCTCCTTATTGTTTTTCTCACCCACAGATAGCTTGCTTTGAAACGGTAATTTTCTTTCCTAGAACATACACTTCGCATTCCATTATTCTGCACAGATTCACACAGCATGCTCTCCTGCTTAAAGAAAAATACTAAACATTTCAGTTTTCGTTCAAGGCTGCCTGTAATTGCATTCGTGAATAGATCCATATCTCTAAATCTTTTGGCAAGAGTAGGCGTCTGGATCAGTCAGAGGCCATCTTAAGAAGCAGCGTCCTGTTGACAGAGGGACGTCAGGGAAAACGGAACAAACGCAGCCGACGAGCTGCGCCTTGCGAACAGCCCTTTCCCCGCACAGCTTCCCTAGAAGGGGCGTCCCTGTAGGTGGAATCCTGTGCGAGTCCGATCAGACGAGTGTTCCCCAAGGTATCCGGGCACTTGCGGCTTCCCTAGCACCTCTCCTGTCGCTCTCGCTATTACTCGCACGCCAGTGGTCGCCTCGAAGCCTGCATCCTGGGCTGGGGTCCTAGCTCAGCCCTTCTACTCCCTAATTTAATTGTGCAACCACTAGAATCTCAGCCAAAGTTGTCTATCGTTGCTATTTAGCTATCTAGATGTAGCCCATTTGCCTGCGTTACAATCTTTTTTTTTTTTGAGACAGGGTCTCGCTTTGTAGTTCAGGCTGGCCCTGAGCTCACTATGGAGCCCAGGCAAGCCTGGAACTCAGCAATCCTCCTGCCTCTGCCTCCTGAGTGCTGGGATGACAGGCGTGAGCCACCACGCCCGGCACTGTGGTGTGCGGTGTTGATGGCTGGTGGGCGTTAAGTCTCGACGCCCAGCATCCTATGTGGTTACCGGGGATCGAACTCAGACCTTGCGCTTGCGAGGCAGGCGCCGGAACCACTGAGCTAAATCTCCGGCCCCCTCATTATGAATTCTTAATCATTCCTCACTTAAAATGTTTTCATATTCTGAGGCAAAAAAATAGCTGATTAAAGATGTCCTTCAAACAACCTAAGAGTGACAACTGCCTGGGTTGCTTCTCCACGACGTCTTTCCTCTCACCTCGTTCTGCTCCTCGATTTCATGAGTTTACTGAATCTATCCGAGCCTCAAAGCTGCACGTCACTTCTCTGAATAACCATTCTTACTTATGTTTCCACTCAAAGTAAATATAAATCAGGAGAGAATAACTTCCCTTTAAAAGAGAAGAGCAGTTTATTGATTGTGCTTTTCAATTAGAAATGCAGTATCTGAACCAAAGCTTGTGCTGTGAGCACTTGTAAAATATAGCCACTACTGGCAAACATCAAGATACAGTTTATTTTCTGGAAATAAAGTTCTACACAAGATCAGCAAGGTTTGTTGCTTGGAGAGTAGATTTTTAAATGCAAAAGTTTCTTAATCCAGCTAAGTACTTCGTGCCAGCTCATTTCTTATCTTGAGGAGCATAGAAAGCGTATTTTATTTTCAGCTCTCCAAATTTGCTAAGCTGCACTGGATGTTTATTCTAAATACTTGAAACACAGTACTCCTCACTATATTTTTAATAACAACAACAAAAAAACCCCCACAAACCAGAAGCTATCTAGCAATGATTGTGAACACATAACTTCCCTTTGCTACCAGATCTCTGCACACTTGTTTGACAGCATGATGTGTAACTGATATTCATTTTGAGTTCTACTTTTATTTAAACTCAGTGAGAGTTTCAACACAGCAGTATGACTGTATGAACTCTTCCTTTTTTTGAGAACAAGAAATAGTTTAAAACCCTGTACATTTTAGATGTAGACAAATAAGACATTTTTGTAAAATATTCTAGAGATAAACCAAATACTTTCTTAACCTAAATTTTGCCATCCTACCTTGAATATACCATCGTTGAACTTTGTTTTTCTTTTTTAAAATTTTCTTTCTCATGGGATTTTCTTTGCTTATTTAAATAGATTCCCCATACCAGCAGTAAGGAACTGATACATTTTTAGAAGTCATCTTTTTACAAGCTAATAAAACATCTCATTTACAAGGTAAAAAAAAAGAGTTAGAGCTTGTATAAGAAAGAAAGAGACAGAGAACGAATAGAAGGAGAAAAGGAGAAGACAGAAAAGAGCAGAAGAGAACAAGAGAGTGTCGGGCTGTCTCAGGGGCACACTCGCTGCACGTGCGCGGACACGTGAGGAGCACAGAACCACGTATGCACGATTTCCTCAACAACCAACCTGTGGCAGAGAACTGTAATGACATGTTACATGTTGATCACATGATTCTACTAAAATGACAACGGCTTGACAATTTCTTCCAAAATATACATTAAAGCCTCCTAGATGAACAAACTGTGATTATTATAAAGACTAACACCAGCCTCGCCAATGATTTCCAAGCTCACGTGCTGGGTTTGTCGACTTGAGGTCCTTCCATCTTTGCTTTCTTCCTCCCTGTGTCCCTCCTTCCCGTCCGTGTGTCCCTCTCCTTCCCCCGTTCCTTGCAGCCTCCCCGCCCCCGCTCTGCTGCCCCCCTTCCAGCAGCCCCCCCGCCTTCCTCCCTTCCTCTCTCCGGCTCGAAGCTCTGTCCTCCCAGGACGCAGCGCCCAGGGCCACTCACGGTGAACTCTAAGTCTGCCGCGTGCGCCGCACTCAAGTGCCGCCCTCTTCCCGCTTTACTTCTTTGCCCAGACTCGCCACGCCATGTAGCAGCCGTTTCCTCATCCCACTTCAGACCAGCCCGATGGTAGAGAAGTGTTAACCTCAGTGCGATTAATGTTACTTTCGATCTGATAGAGACTCGCTGGCGCGGAGCTTTTCCTTTGGTAGCACAGGAATTGCTTTGCATTCCAATTTGCTCGAAGGAAACACGCGCAAGTCCTATCGTCCCTATCCTGGTAGGATCCCATCTACCTTGGCAAATTTCTTAGCTGCAAATCAGGCTTCTTTACGGTTTAATCGACTAAAAAGGTCAGAAATAAAATCATTCCTATTTTTCCATAAAGATGTCCTTCTAAAAAACTTTACGGTATTTCCAGAATGGAATTCCTTCATATATATCCCTATTGGGGGGAAATATACAACTCGTTTCATTTTTTAAAAGGATTTCTTGCTCAGTATTGAGTAGCGTTCCATAACAAACTCACCTCCTGAAAATTCACATCAGATACTAGCAAAAAAAAAAGGAAAAAGAAAACATTTGTAATGTTTATTTTCAGAGAACAAATATTTCCACCTATTTACTAATTTTTCCAACAATTCTTTTCTTTTATCTCCATTTTTACTGCTTTGCAAAAAGTAGTCACTACTCACCATAACCCACTACCTTGGACGACAACAGTCACTATCAGCGCTGCACCGTCTCTCCAGAGCTCCGTGACTTCGCACCAGAGCCCCTGCGTCTGTCCTTGTGCCCGCCCCAGAGTGCACGCGCCATGGTGCCACAGCCAGCGAGCCCCCTTCCCTGCGCTGCTGTGTCCGGTAGCCTCCTCTCGTGGGAATCCACGCATCCTGAGCTCTCTACATGCCACTTTCGACTCGCAGGAGTATTACTTTGGGCATGAGATTTATAAAAATGGATACAAGTATGCACGAGTGGTATTTAAAAGGATGTAAAAGTACAGGGCTTTAGATGTCGCCTAGCACTGAAGTCTTTCAAACACGCGTTTGAAATCTAAGGTATTATATAAGGTATTACGATGTTCATAATGACAAAGAGTCTCTGGTCACTTCACAAAAGATTTGTTTCCTTCATTAAATATTTCTTTCTCTTCCAAATATCAAGATGTCATTATATTCTGCATGTCATTTCGAATTAGGTAGCAATGAATTTTACAAAATGGACTGAACATTAAATTTAATCTGACTGCCATTTTCCAAGATGTTTTTCATTCTGGGTAATACACTAATTTATGTTTCTTTGGATATGTAATTGCATCATGATCTTTAAACACACAGCATTCCTAGAATTTATCTCAAACAACAGTAATAATGTCATAATTACTCCTCTTTTTTAAAGGCCTTAGTCTGGTAAGTGTGTTCTAAACACATACCTCTTAAATCCTATAAATGTTGCCTTAAGAACCGGCTACTATTTCTCAAAGTTACAGAGTTATTTATCTCTCCAGATATAGCATTTCTTTTCACATAGCACCAAGGTAAAAGTTATTTTTAAATTTCAAGTTAAATTTTATATCACTAAACTTTTCTTATTATAATGTGACTCAGTCTCTAGAGGGTTATTTGATTAACATCTGTTATTGCAATGGGTTATAAGTACACTGGGGATGGGGGTTATATCAGCTCTATTATTGTACTTCTAGATACCCAACATTTATTGAATGGGTATCTGCTTAAGGTTATAGACATTACTTAACAATTTGGCTTATGTGGTTGTTAGTTTTATACTTGGCAATTTAAAGGTCATAACTAATGAACCTAAATGATAATCTAAATCTCTCTCTAATATATATATGAAAACTAATCTTTATACCTGATAACTGAATATTTGAAGGGCCCTCTTCTAACTGCCTTAGATAACCGATAAACTAGCATAAAGTCACTCTCAATACTCCATGTATTTGGAATACAGCATTACAAACCCTTAATTTGAAAGGATGATAAGAAATTCATGAGCAAGAATGATAAAAATAAAACTAATTTCACTTTGAAAGTCAATTTATCATTTCACAACACTTTAATAATAGAATGGTAAGTGCCAGACAATCTTGCCATTTTGCACTGTAGAAATTTACCTGTGCGTGCGGTTTATAATGTTGCCTTCTAGTTCAGCACGTGCTGTGGTTCTCCAGAGCTCTGGAAAAAACGCCATTTCCTATTGCACCGAATGGTCCTTCTACAACCTACACAGGCTTCCTTTCTGAAGGTTTCCTCTTCCTACATGACATGTGCCAGCAGGAAAAACTACTTCATTTCTGCATGGTCCGACTTTTCTCACACTTCTGGTTTTCTTGCTGAACTCTCTCTCATACAAGTCAATATTTTTACTCATCTCTCACCATTTTTACACAATTTTCCTACCTGCCACACATGATTTACCTTTTTTGGTGCCCGAGAACGTTGCACAAATCCTAATATATCATTTAATACTCTGTATTCTAATGTTTGATGTCTTCCTCCTCACCAACAACATAATGTTTGCCAAGGGTAAAATCCATATATTAATCATTTTTCAGTCCCACTCCCTGGATATTAAGAGTGAAAATGTGACTATTACTGAGCACAGGTGCTAGACTCTGAGTACACGGTCCTCGGCTTTATCCTGGAGTCACACTGAGTTCTGAGAACTAGAGTTTTGAGTGTGACAGACACTGAGGCTCAGTGAAGTTTCTCAGCTTTCTGTTGCACTGAAAACTCTACGACATTAGGAAAAAAGAGTAAATAATTGTAGGAATTTTTTTAAAAGTTGGAACTATCTTGCTCTTCAAAATATATATCACTATAAGTATAGAGCTTTAAATTCTTCCTTTTCGGTCTATTTTTGCCTAAATTTTGCGGGCTTTTTTCTTTAATGCATTCCTGGCTTGCTAAGTATAGGTTAAAAAGAAAAATACCAAAATGTGTTTCAGTCAATTCATTTGTTTACAGAGGAGAGAACTAGGTTCAAGGTTCTGATGAAATGTAGCTAAATATAAATGCTACTATTCACATGGAAATAGAGGAAGGGGGTTCAGAAACACAAGGTGTCAAGATAAGAAAAGGAAAAAACCTGGAAAAATATATGAAAAAAATATAAGATGTTATTCTAAGTATTAAAAGAATTCTTAATAGTTAATAGTGAAGTAAAAGTTTTATTAGAAAATGAATCAAAGATATTATGGATTCTCTTGACAAAGATACACAAATGTGAAGAACGCATATGAAAAGATCTCCATGCCATTAAGGATACACAGATTAAATCAACAGTGGAATACCAGTGCACAACTATTGCAGTAACCGATATTCAGAGCACTACCACCACCGAATACTGGTGGAGATGTCAAGAAATGGGACCTTTTTCTCATTGCTGGTAAAATTGCAAAATGGTGTCAGCCATGGTGGCTCACGCCTGTGACCCCAGCACTCGGTAGGCAGAGGCAGGAGGATGGCTGAGTTCCAGGCTTGCCTGGGTTTCATAGTGAGCTCAGGGCCGGCCAGAACTACAAAGTGAGACCCTGTCTCAAAAAAAAAAAAAAAAAAGATTGCAAAATGGTCTAGACATTTGTAAGACAGCTTAATAGACCTTTACAAAACTATCCACATTTGTACCACATAAAATCAACAGTGATGATCACTGAATTCACCCAAATAAGTTGAATACTTACTTATATCCAAAAAAAGCCACATTCAGTTTCTGAAATCTGGAAGTAACTAAAAGAGTCTTCAGTGAGTGAGTAGAAAAATAAACTGTGGAACAGCCAGACAAATCAATATTATTCCTTGCTTTAATAACAGTAGCTCTCAAGTCATGGGCACACATGAAACAAACTTAAGAGTGTACTACCACATAATTGCATACTTAGGTAATTAATAATTAAAATATATATTACTACATAATTACATAAGCACAGAAGAGATTCAAATATGAAGCGACTATAAGCTCCTTGGCTACAACTACGTGCAGTTCTGGCGAATGCAAAATGATGGGGTTAGCGGAGTTATCCGTAGTTGCCAAGGATTTCAGAGGGAAGAAGGGTGGACGCACAAAGCAGAGACAATTTTTAGGCGATGAAAATACAGTGTTGGATATGAAGCATAATAAACTGACTCAAACTACAGAATGACAGCCTTGAGACATTTTTAGGTGAATGGGTGCACCTTGAGGCCGTATGTGTAAGTGAAATAAATCAGATACGTATTTAAATATCACATGGGTCCTCTCGTTTTAGAAACCCACATGATAAATGAGGACCAAGATGGATAACAGATATCGGGAAGTAGGAAGAAAATTTTTAAATAGGGAAACAAGGTGTGGGAGGGTATAGGGATACAAAATTTAAAAGAATGGAAGGAGAACAATAGAAACTCACTAAGAAATGAAGTGGAAGTTGTTTTATTTGGGAAGCAGATACTGAGGAAATATCAAATGTATTGGCCAGTGAGGATGTTATCATAGTAAGTATCTGTAGTTAAGCACCTACATGCAAAATTGATAGCAGGGTTAATGTGGATAGAAGTTGTGTTTTCTGCTCTGTAGCAGATCAAATAACGTATTTATATCTTCTCTATAAAAGTAATGAAGTACATTCTACCTGATGTAATTTTGTACTATTCTCAGGAGAAAATTATTATCTAAAATCACAAAGAGATGCTTATGTAAACAACAAAAATCTCAGTCAATAAATAATTCAAATGAGAGTCATGCCTTACTTGCTTTTTACTCATATTTTGAATATTTTCTTCTATAAAAAGGAAATACAGGGCTCAATATTATTGGATAATGATATAGCACATTATTTTCTCTGGCTTGACATATTTCATATACATTATGGAAAAGCAACTGGAGCAGTAAATTTGTTGCCACATTTCTTTTTCTCGATGACAAATTGTGATACTGACATGAAGTATGAATGTAGAAATAGTTTGCTCATAGAAACTCTGCCTTCTCTTGATACTGGTGTTTAATAGAGTAATTATACATGAGGACAGAAGTGGAGATGGCTGGAATTCTTTCTTTCCTTACTATGAGATTTTTACTCCAAACCCACCACAAAATCTTAATGAATGAATTTCAAAAGAAGGATCATTCTGAATCAATAATCATATGAATTATTCATCAAGAACCTTAAATTTGGGGAAAAGAGAGTAATTGAGTGTATACTATTTTTCAACTTACTGCTTTTCAGTTGAAAGATAAGTATATGTGCTTATGTTACACATTATATTTTTGAGGAGCAGATTCATTGTGGAACAACTAAGTTCAGCCACTGAAGCCATCATTTCTTCACGTCACTATTTTCTCTGGTGTGCAGATTTCACACCAGAATTTCTTAGTAATTTTTTTTTTTTCTGAGACAGGGTTTCACTTTGTATTTCAGGCTGGCCCTGAGCTCACTATGTAGCTGAGGCAAGCCTGGAACTCAGCAATCCTCCTGCCTCTGCTTCCCGAGTGCTGCGTTTATAGGCACTGTGGTGTGTGATACTGATTTCTGGTGGGCACGAGTCACCAAGTCCGCTATTGTTGTATATGGTTACCAGGGATTGAACTCAGGACCTTGTGCTTGCTAGGCAGGCACAAGAACCATGAGCTAAATCCCCAGCCTGGTTTTTCTTTTTTTTTTTTTTTCTTAGCAATTTTCAAAATACAAATATCTTAAACACCAGCAACTCTTTCAGTTACTGGAAAATTTTTCTTCAAGACAGTTCTTTAAGATTATTTATCCTTTTCTGTCTCATCTTTTATCACTAGCAGATAAAATTATGTGTATTTGTAATGCACATCATGATACTTTGAAGACTTTATGTACTGTAAAGTGATCAAATGCTCTTTCTTTTGTTACACAGGTTCTGACAGATACTGTCAATCTAATACAGTTCCTCTCACAGTCCTATTATCAAATATGATTATACCAATGCACAGACCAGGGTACTGAACCTCCTAGCAGTGCAGTAACTTCACCTTGTGCCCTAGGACACAATGGTAAAGGCATTTAAATGCCTCCCTGTGCAAAGGAGCAACACCCCTGCTACGAATCCACCGATCCGTTAAGGCTGGCCAATGGAAAGCACGTGTCTTTGATATTTGCTATTCATTACCTTTGACCTGTTGTTTTTATACAATTGCCTCTTGAATTAAGTATTTTCCTAAGAAAAGTAATTCATTTATTTTAGCCCTACTAACCCAGGTATGATGGCCTGCCATTGTAGGACAGTGACTCATTTAAAATGGGATTTGGACTCGGGAGGCAGAGACAGGAGGATTGCTGAGTTCGAGGCTTGCCTGGGCTACATAGTGAGCTCAGGGCCAGCCTGAACTACAAAGCAAGACTCTGTCTCAAAAAAAAAAATGGGATTTGGTTCCATGTTCTCAATCCTATCAGTATGGAGGATTAAAACGATTCAGTCTTTGTATGTAGATTCCAGCAAAATGTACTCTTGGATGAAAATTGTCAATGTCTGTATCATTCCGATACCGTTTGGTCATCGTTCATCGCATGAATAAAGGCTGCTCACTCCGGGGCCTCAATCCATCAGACTTCGCGGAGGAGCGCCGTGGTCTCCAGCATGCAGAGTGGAGATGGAATCAGCGGAGCAGGACTAGCTCACTGAAACTCTCATTTGTTCTCGGTGACATGTAATCTAGGCGACAAATACTCCAGGAGTTCACTGCTTCTACAGGTGTGATTTGACTTTTTCATGTAATTCAGTTTCTGAACATTATTAGATCTCAATTTATCTTTGCAAAATCACTCCAGGAATATTAAAACTGTGCTGCTTACGCAGAGAAAAAAATTGAATGTGTTCTAATGGGAGGGCTGACCTGCAGAAAGATGAATAATTTGCATCAATTTTGTGCATTATGTTAAACTAATGAAGACAAATGTATTCATTCGTTTTCAAAAAGTTGAAAAACTGAAGGCCAGCACTTTTATGCATCTGTAATGATAAATATTACAGTACTTATTATATGATGAATTGCAGATTCTAGACAAGTAAAACAAGGAATATCATGGTTCTCATACTAATTTCTATTCCTACGTACACGGGCATCTGCCAGAAATAAGTAACATGCCTCCCCCTCATGCCAGTTCTGGATCTCTTACTCCATCAAGTCATGAGAAATAAATAATGGATCACATGTATTAGACAATAGAAACAAAATTTTAAATTTCACATCATGAACATTTCAAAGTGGAATATTTCTACAATAAAAAATCAGTAATATAATCTTTTAATGCTTTTAAATTTACACTAAGCATTAATAAAAATATTATGATGAGTTAAACCTTGCTGGAAAATTATTATTATTATTATTATTATTATTATTATTATTATTATTATTATTATTTTGCTTTTTGGAGACAGGGTCTTGCTTTGTAGTTCAGGCTGGCCCTGAGCTCACTATGGTGCCCAGACAAGCTGCCGGGAACTCAGCAATCCTCCTGTCTCTGCCTCCCGAGGGCTGGGATGACAGGCGTGAGCCACCATGTCAGGCACTGTGGTATGCGGTGTTGATTGTTGGAGGGCGTGTCTCCACGCCCAGCATTGTATGTGGTTACTGGGGATCAAACTCAGGTCCGTGCGCTTGCGAGGCAGGCGCCGGAACCACTGAGCTAACCCTCTGGCCCTGAAAAATTATTTTAATGTTGTTCTATCACTGGTCATTCGAGAGATGCAAATGAAAACAACACTGAGATTTCATCTCACTCCACAAAGAATGGTTGCAATCACAAAATCAACCAACAATAAATGCTGGCGAGGCTGTGGGGAGAAAGGAACCCTTCTCCACTGTTGGTGGGATTGCAGACTTGTGCAACCATTGTGGAGATATGTGTGGAGATTTCTCAGAAAACTAGGACTAGGGGTCCCATTTGACCCTGCTATCCCCCTGCTAGGAATATACCCAAAGGAACTTTAAAAAACACATTGGAGCCAGGCGTGGTGGCTCACGCCCGTAATCCCAGCACTTGGGAGGCAGAGACAGGAGGATTGCTGAATTTGAGGCTTGCCTGGGCTTCATAGTGAACTCAGGGCCAGCCTGAACTACAAAGTGAGACCCTGTCTCAAAAAAAAAAAAAACACATTGGAAAGACAAATGTACACCCTTGTTCACAGCAGCTCAGTTCATGATGGCTCAATCTTGGAAACAACCCAGATGCCCATCAACTAGAGACTGGATAAAGAAGATGTGGGTTTTTTTTATAAAATGGAGCATTATTCTGCCATAAAGAATGACAAGATTGATTTACTTATGTGCTACTGGATACACCTGGAGGACACACTAATAAGTGAAATAAATAGATCACAGATAGGCAAATACTGGATTTTTGATAAGAGTACCTGTAGATGTAAATGAGCTCTAGAAAGTATGTCAGTTTTTGTAGAATGGGAAATTTCCAAAGGAAATGTGGTGTGGGAATATAATGAGAGGAAGGAATAAATATGATTCTGGAAGAAAATAAAAGAGGCTGTGAGGAGAAAGAAACCCTTCTCCACTGCTGGTGGGATTGTAGACTTGTGTAACCATTGTGGAGATCAGTGTGGCGAGTCCTCAGAAAACTAGGATTAAGGTCCCAATTGACCCTGCTATTCCTCTGCTAGGAATATATTCAAAGGAATTTAAAGAATCATATTGTGTGGCCGGAGGGTTAGCTCAGTGGTTTCGGTGCCTGCCTCGCAAGCATAAGGTCCTGAGTTCGATCACCAGTGATCACATACAATGCTGGGTGTGGTGGCTCACACCTGTAATCCCAGCACTCGGGAGGCAGAGGCAGGAGGATTGCTGAGTTCGAGGCTTGCCTGGGCTACATAGTGAGCTCAGAGCCAGCCTGAACTACAAAGCGAGACCCTGTCTCAAAAAAAAAAAAAATCATATTGTAAAGACATGTACACCCATGTTCATAGCAGCTCTGGGTTGTCTTGGAAACAACCCAGATGCCCGTCAACTGGAGACTGGATAAAGAAGATGCGATTTGTTTAAATAAAATGGAGTATTACTCTGCCATAAAGAATGACAGTTTTCATTCATTTATGTGGGAATGGATAGACTTTGAGGACACACTAATAAGTGAAATAAATAGATCACAGATATGTAAATACCATATCTTTACTCTGGTATGAGAACCTGTAGGTGTAAATGAGTTCTAGAATGTGCAAGAGATTTTGTAAAATAGGAAATATTCAAAGGGAATGCAGTGGGGGAATGTAATGCGAGGAAAGAGTAAATAGGATTTGGAAAGCAAAAGAATAGCATATATATAAGGGGTGGGTGGTTGTGTGTGGGTAGGGATGTGGGTAAAAATGAGATCTAACTTCTGTCATATACTTGTGAAAATTCCCCAGTGTTGAGTGTGATTGTGAGCTGTGCATAAAATGTACCAGCAAAGAATTCAATTTAAAAAATGTTCTGTGAAAGAGATTCATCATCAACTGTTGCCTAAATTTAAGAAAAATCCTAATGAAAACACTAATATAGTATATATCACACTAATCTACATACCAGATTATACTTAGAAATATAATCCAAGTCAATTCCTTTATCTCACATATGTGCCCTTGCCAGTATTAATAATATATAACATCTCTGCTTTCTCTTGCCAAGAATTCAACATATAAAGGCATAAAAGTACACTTGTTGGGCATACAGAGAACTCGTCTCTTAAGCAAACAACAAAAAAAAACCACAAAAATGCAACACAACAACAACAAAAAGGAATCTAAATTCCATAATGTCAAGGGACTTCTCTAAGAGCATAGCCAGAGACAGTGGGAAAGGCAAAATATCACTGTGCCGAACACCACACAGCAATATGAAAGCAGGTTCTCAGTCTCTTCTCTTAAGTATATGCTATTAAATAGTTTATGCATCACAAATTCTAAATAAAGAGTATGAGACCTTGAGGTTGCTAGGTTCATTCAGTGTAATTTTCTCTGAGTGATGAGTCCTGTCTAATCTAACCACAGAGAAGATGGCAGTTTCCATTTACATACAGCTAGAACAATAAACCCAAGCCTTCCTGAGAATATAATACTTTAATATATTCTGAAAATACAATCGCTTTTTATGTTTCCCCATTAATATTCATGCAAAAACATTAATATTATTTTATAGTTAAATCTAATGGTAAAATTTTGAATGTACACATAAGGACAAGACATCAGGAGGTTCCTGCTGCAAGCAGAAAAGAGGATGTATTTCCTGTGGAGAATCTGCAAGTGACCATGACAGCAATTACTACAGTGCACTGACAGTCTAAAACATAATAAAACAAAATATCCTTGCAAAATGTGTTCCTGAGCTCCAAAGTTACAATTCTTGTTGCCTTATTATGGTACCTCAAATTAATACATACTTATCTATTACTCTTTGGTAAGACTTGTATTCTACTTGACATTAAATTAGAGCACTCCCATAATACAGTTAACCTCTGAAAATATGTGAACTCAACTATACTTTTATATTTGGAAAGAACTTAGGTTATTTTCATATTACTTTTATGGTGACTGTTCATTTTATAATGTACCATAAATATGCAGGGATATGTAATATTATAGGAATGAGTGTCTTGAAATTTTCTCAAAGCCATTTCAAATTACTTTGAACCATTTTAGATGATGAGTCTTTACCAGCTTTCTCTCAGCCAAAGACCTACTATCTAGAATATATAAAGAGCTTAAAAAAATCAGTCTTGCCAGATTTAAACACCCAATTCAAAAATGGGCAGCTGAAATGAACAATTTTCAGAGGAAGAAGTAAAAGCAGGTAAGAAATATATGGAGAAATGTTCAACATCTCTGGCCATTCAAGAGATTCAGATGAAAACAACACTCAGATTTCATCTCACTCCAACTGGATTTAATGGTTATTTTTGGTGAAGTCATATGGTCAAAATTGTGGACTTTTGCATCATTTGAAAGTTCTCGAGACAATGCTAAAAGATTGAAGATGTGGATAGTATTGCAAATTCTGAAATTTAACATGAAATGAGAATTATACAAAACTCTGTCAAGCCTTTTTTTTTTTTTAGAACCAGGGATTGAACTCTGGCCCTTGTGCTTCCACGGTAGGTAGGTGCGGTACCACTTGAGCTAAATCCCTGGCACTCTAGGTCAAGCTTTTTAATACTGCATATCTGTTAGTTCACTTGAAATAAATCTTATAAAATTAAAGTTCATAAATAAGTTACATTGACAAATATCACTTGACTACCTATTAAACGAGAACACACAAAATAATTTGGTCAAGTCACTAAAATTTTTTGGGATTCAAAAAAATTATACAGTTACCAAACACAGTGCTATGGAATAAGTCAAGAAGTATATGTTTTATCCTCTCAAAAATATACTGATGTGGTTATAATATTTTGACATTTTTTTACGATTAATTTCCTATTGCTTCTGCAACAAATTACTGTTAAATATAATGACTTAAAATAATACCTAATCCCCGTACACATAGCTCTTCTCATTTTATAGGCTCTCACTATGAAGTTCAGGCTGACCTGGCACTCACAGTCTGCCTCATCCTGTGGAGTTCTGGGATTATGGGCATTCACCACCATCTCAGAATATACCCCATTTGTTATCTCACAGAGATAACAAATCTCTCTATCTTGAAGAGAGAAGTAGTTCTAAAATGGAAGTTCTGAGTGTTATATTCCATAGTCCCCAGGAAAGAATTTGTTTCCTTGTCATTCACAAGTCAACTGATTTCCTGGCCTATACATCGTCATATACAATCAGAATTGTCATTAATTCCTTTGTATTTTTTTTTTTGGAATTTTTTTGAGGTAGAGTTTTGTTATATTGCCCAGGTACGTCTCAAACTCATGGATTCAAGTGAACTCTGCCCTTAGCTTCTAGCATAGTTAGGACTATTGTGTGTGCTATCACTTCCAGATGGAAAACTACAATTAATTTATTTTTCTTTATTTCTGTAAGTAAAGGTAATATGTTATGTGTAAAAGGGGTAATGTTAAAGGTAATTAACTATGGGCACCAAATACTCAAGACATGGCACAGGTACATAATCTGTTTGTGCCTTCTTTTTAGTGAAACAATTTAAATAATAACAGAATTGTTGCTTAATCTTTGAACCATCTGTACTCAAAGCCTCAAATCTCAAAAAATAAAAAAAATCAATATTGTTACTACCCTTCACTCTACTCATACAAGGTTTTTTTTTTTGTTTTTGTTTTTTGAGACAGGGTCTCACTTGGTAGTTCAGGCTGGCCCTGAGCTCACTATGTAGCCCAGGCAAGCCTCGAACTCAGCAATCCTCCTGCCTCTGCCTCCCGAGTGCTGGGATGACAGGCGTGAGCCACCACATCCGCACTGTGGTATGTGGTATTGATGGCTGGTGGGCGTGAGTCTCCACGCCCAGCATTGTATGTGGTTACCGGGATCGAACTCAGGACCTAGCGCTTGAGAGGCAAGTGCCTGAACCACTGAGCTAAATCTCTGGCCCTCATACAAGTTTTTAAAAATATGAGATTGAGAAGTAAATCTTTAGGGGAAGCTGGTATTTCAACACTGATGCAACAAACTTTTTATTGATTATTTGGTAGAAATTAGTCTTTAAAAAAAAAACTATTCATTTAGAGGCATAGGCCCAAGTTGTTAACCTACTTTTACACTATAAAAAGAAAGAAAGAAAGAAAGAAAGAAAGAAAGAAAGAAAGAAAGAAAGAAAGAAAGAAAGAAAGAAAGAAAGAAAGAAAGAAAGAAAGAAAGAAAGAAAGTAGAATCGGCCAAGAGGCATTAGGCAGGATGAAATCCGTGGTGACACCCGTGGCAGCCCCATGTCTGCCCCCCCCCCCCGTAACAGCCAAGGCGAGCGAGGAGGAGCGCGCAGGACCTACCCATAGGGGTGCCCACGCCGTAGCCTTTGGAGTCGATCAGGCCCCCGATCTGCGTCAGGTTGCAGTTCCTCTGGGTGACGAACTCGATGGTCGTGGACTCCATCAGGAAAGCGTAGTCCGAGGTGAGGACCCGCTGGATGCCTTCTTCGTTGCTCTTCACCAGCACGGACTGTCTCCTGCTGCTCATGAAGGCCCACATTTTGTCATACGTGGAAATTTTGGATTTCTAGCAGAAAATAAAAATAAATTTAAATGATAACAATGAACTCTCTCCATTTCCATGCGATCCTACAAACAAAATTGATTACACTGACCCACTCTACAGTATAATTATATTACTGCTAATAAAAATGACTAAGTTAAAACAGGTATGAAATATTCTCGTAGCAATGTATCTTTCCACAGGTACTGTGTTCCTTCATTTTATTTCCAGATAAGAGAAGTGTTTGCAACAAATTACATTACGGCAAAATGAGAAAGATTCATAATGAGAATCATCGTGTCTGGATCTTTCCTGAGAACCTTGTGTTTATTATTTTGTGTTTTCAACGTGTCTGTAATATCAAGTTTACAGGAGCCAGACACTGAACAGAGATCGATGCTGCAAGAATTTTTATTTTTCACCAATTTGGTTAGCTGTAACACAGACATCATATTAGTCCCCAAAGATACACAAAAATCTAGATTAGAGACATGAGAGGAAATTGATACAAATAAGGCCGTATATCAGGATTACTATATTTCCACTGAGATCAAATCTGGTCAGTATTAAACCTTTGTTTTAGTTTGCCTTAAGGTAATCAGAAATTTATTATTCAGGCCTACTAACTAAAATCTCCTGGACCAATAATACTCAATAGATTTATAACCAACTGGAAGTCCTCAATAGGTGTTCCTGGAATTTCATTATTAAAAATGAAATGAGTCCTGTTCAGAAGAACTGCTAACGCATAAAAATGAAAATGGTTAGTGTCTGTTTATTGAAAGCTCATCTATGAAACTCTTACCCCTCAATGATGCTTATACAAATACAAAAATAAAACTGAAGCTATAAACATAGAGGGTATTTATTATACTGCTAGTTCTATCATAAAATGTTAAAACTATATTCGAATAAATAGAACAATATCCTCTTTATCACTTAAGTGTACTTTCATGGTTGCACGTCCAGTCATAAACGTCATGTCCACTAAAACGCAGGTGCCACAACTCAGAAAACTTCTGGCACTACTTCAATAATAAAATCAGAACACAACACTGGTAGTCAGAAAAAAAAACTGAAGAATAAACATGTATTATAAAGACAAGACTAACATTAAGACTGAGAGTAAAACTGTAAACGTTTGAAATACACTGAAAGACTGCAACGCCGTAAGACAGCAGCTAAAGCACCTACCATCATATTGATGTGGTTGCAAGTGTCACAAAATGTGGTCACATTTCCGGTGCTTAGAATACAAAATGGAAACGTTTCACTTTTTTATGAAATTCTTTTTCAAGATCATGAAAACCAATAGTGACTATTTGCAGTCTCTTTTGACTGTATCAGTCACTAACAGAATAAGGAGAGGCAGAACAGCCAGTTCAAAGTTCCAAATATTGACAATTCTATATCCCTCTCAAAGAATGAATGGGTCATACAAAACTGCAATACATAGAAAGCACATCTTTACAAAAAAAGAAAAAGAAAAAAAGAGTTAAAGATCTAAACTAGCCAATGAATGACATAGGGATTACCTCCCTTCCACCAATCAGAAGACTGTGTGTGTGTGTGTGTGTGTGTGTGTGTAGCTTCCAGAGAAGCAAGTACAGATTGGAACCAAGCCTCACTGAAATCAGAAGGAATAAACCAAGGTCTACTGTCAGGAGAGAGATGTTAGCTCAATTACTTGTCCTGTTCTTAGCATGACCCTAGAAAAATTACTATTTTTTCCCAGCTAAACTGAACAGCTCCAGAGAGATAGCATTAATAATAATAATAAAAACAGAAGTTAAACAATTATGTTAAGCATATAGTAGATGGTTAAAAATGTTTTACAAATATTAAATTTAATTTTCATAAAAATCTTGTCTTTCTGCCCTCATTTTACAAATGAAACATAAAAACATGAAGATGTTATTAGCCTACCAGTGATCATGTGGTTATTAGTGGCAAGAGCTGGAATAAACATGGGCTAATCTTAGCTTCAGTGTTGTGTTATTAATCATTGTACTATCCCACTTCTATCAAAAAACATGTCTAATGAATTTTCCAACTAAATGAGCACTTAAATGAGCACTCAGAGCTTACAGTGACCGTGTCTACATCTATTTCCAGCAATCTGAAGCCAAAGGGAGTTGATATACTTCAGAAAAGTCTCTAACATAAATTATAAAGGCCAAGAATGTCATAAACATCTTCAAATCACTAAAAGGCATTAAACAAGAGCAAAGAGAATAAGTGGCACCTATTGAAAGAAAATTCACTCACAGAAAGTAACACATACTAAAAATCAGATGCCAAAAACCAAAACTTCAAGTAATATTTTGGAAGGTAGACCAAGAGAAATTTTACAGGAAAACAGAATGAAATCCAAAGGATAGAAAAAAGGAAAGGGTGCCTCAAAGAAAATGAAGTCCATGGATAAATAAAGGATAAGTCGATGTGAAATATATGGTGACGAAGATGAAGTACATTCTAAGGTGAGGGGAGGCAAGAAAATAGATGTTTCTCTCGACATGAATTTAATGGGCATGATAACTGAGGGGAAGAGTGCATAGCTAATGTGCCAGGAACAAAGGAACACAGTGCTACACCGTCCTGAGAAATGGCGCCAGGGTGAACAGGCCAATCCTAATGCTTCCTAAACAGTCTACATTTGAGACAAGCTCTTTTCCATCTCCAGGACTCAGGTCTCACGGTCATCACTGAGATGGCTTTATTACAGGTTTCTGTCCTTCCTTTCCCTAGATCATTTACTTCAGGAACTTTGAAACTGTCCATTTATCTTTGACTCTGAGACGTGAATCTCTTTAACAGCCTCTTACAAATTTAACCAAATGGGATTGTCTTTCTGCAGCGCCTGGGGGTCATGGCTTTGGTATGTAATCAGCGAGAGAGTGTGACTAACGCGCTTCTGTTGAACGGGAAGAACCTAAATTCAGAGGGTAACTTCATCCTAATTGTAAAACTACCTCCTGTGATGAAGATGAAGAGAAACTTTATTTCTTCTTTGAATAAGGTCAGTTAGCAAATACAGATTGTTACTGACCCAATCCCCATTCAGCTTTTAAAACTTCTTCCAGGGATGGAGGGAGGGTTGGGTGATTTAAGATGAATTGGGATGAAATACGTGTATTTATCAACATTCCATAAATATATTCATTATGTATTGTAAATATGTACCAAAAAATATTTCCCACCTCTAAAAAAAAATCTCATCCTTTTCTAAAACCTTCATAGTTACAGCACAGTTAGGCTTCTCTTTTCCTTATTGAAAAAAGGAATATAATGAAATCCTGGCAACCTGTTTAACTTTTCCTAGAGGAAGTTTCACTCCCAATAGGTCAGGTCATTGTTTTATTTAAAATATTTACTGAAATACTTGATGTGCTAAGCATACTTCTGTACCAACTAGATTCCATATCTCATGAAAAATTTGCATGCAAGAAAACAGATACTTCTCTTCATTACTGGAGCAGTGAGAAGCCAAAGCAGGCATGAAACAAACTGAGCACGGGTGATGATTTTGAAAAGATGGATAAGACTGTTATGTGAAGAGGGATCATCTATAGCAAAGATAGACAGATATAGTAAGACCATTTAGAACCACATCCATCTTGGTATGTGGGCCTGGGACATGATGTTAAACACTGGGAACATGAAAATTCAAGATGTGCAAAGACACATTTTTAGTTTTTGGTCATTCAGAATATATGAAGTAAAGAGGAGTTTCCTACTGGGTTATTCTGTGGTTTCTATTTTAGAACTGATCACAGAGAGAGAGGGAGAGAGAGAGAGAGAGAGAAACAAAGATGAGGACATTGGAAGGTAAAAGGATCATACCTAATGAGTTATAAGTGCCTGAGAAAAATTAAAACGGATCTACCACATGAAGTTAGATATTTAAGTGTGAAGTTCAGTAGAGAGGTCAATGCTCAAAATGCAGCTCTTGGATACAGATGACAAATTAGTACAAGTTGACCAAAAGAGTAGATGAGGGGAAAATTTTATGATCATAGCTTGTGCAATCTTGAACTTCCATGGCTGGCATAAAAGTCCGTCAGTCCAACATAAAAAATTTAAAAGAGATGAAGGAAGAAACTCTGGGAATTGTAGTGCTGCAGAAGTCAAGGCAGAGTGTTCAGTGAGGTATTGATTATCTGTACTGATTTTACTTAAAAAACAAATCACAAACAATAAAAACTGAATAGTTCCCTTTGAGTTTGGCAGTTCAAGATTCCTCAATTACTATGATTTAAATGAGGACAATGAAACATTTAGAAGTTACATGGAAGTGCATTAAGGAAAAGTTTGGACAAAGTATACTGCAGCCAGTAAATGGAAAATAAAAGTTTAAAATGTAAGGCTCCAAACAGAGAAGAAGGTCTTAGTTTAAGTAAGATTTTGAAAGATTAAAGAGATTTGAGCCTGTTTAAATGCCAACTGAAGATATTTCAAAAGAGAAGAAGGGTTCTCAATGTGAGAGAAGGAATGTACAATCAGTATCACAAAGTTCCTTTGACCAACATCTTCCTGTTTCCTGTACTTCCATCCACTCCTGGTATCTACCATTCTGATCTCGTTTCAGTGAATTTTACTTTTCTCATTCTACATACAAGTGAGATCACCTAGCATGTGTCTTTCTGTTCCAGTTATATATCAAATACCATGGCAACCACACTTAGTGAGAGTTGAAATTTGCTAAGAAATACATGTGAAAAGTTCTCACTGTGAAAGAAAACATGTAGAATTAGCCAATATGTTAATAATCTTGATTATGATAATCATTTACAGTGCACACTTATATCAAAACATGTTGCATTCTGTATATATTTATACAATTTTTGTCATTTATACATCAATAAATTGCAAAGTAAATAAAATTTCCTAATGTGAATTTCAAGTAGAATGGGAAGGTTTAACATACTCAGTTGACATGAGCACCGATTTCAACACATGTATATTAAACATACATTAAACATACTCACTTTGTCATAGTATCTGTTGTGATACATTAAGTAGGATCTATTATGCAAGAGCTATTATGTTAGCAGAGATTATTTTAAAGCAGAACGTTATTGTATATTTTTCAACTGAAAGCATAGTATCATGAAGAGTAAAGAAAATTGAGGCAAGCTGCCCTAATTACAAGTCAGAAATAAAAGGCACTGAAAATCAGGGAAGAGGTAATTTAAACAGAAATTACTAATCAAATATTTATTAAGTGTGAAAGTCATATGTGAATTGACCTAGAACAATGGGCACCTCGTTCTGCAAAATGAACTGAAGATTCTAAGTGGAAGACTACAGGCCTGCTGAAGAATCATGCGCACATTTTGTTCAATTTCTCATGACTATGATTCAGGACTAAGTGACCAACAGCCTTTGTAGATCCTATATCCATAGTGCTATTGAGAAACAAGGATAGGGGAAAAAAAGTAGCGTGAAATATTCTGGAACTACCATCGCACCTGGCCTGCCAATGACTGCTCCTAAATTCTTAAAAAAAAAAAAAAAAAATTCCGGAAGAATATATTCCTTAAAGGAAATGCTAAAAGTGCGAACAAGTAATCAGTTAGGCACAACACAACATAATTTTCTGTAAGGAAAGAGCTGAGTCTAGGACAAGTAGCAGCAGGAGAAAGAAATTGCTGAAGTCGAGTGTAGATAAGTTAAAATTATACTGAGTTACTGTGAAAACGAAAGATGACAATACATGTTATTCTGTTCCATTCCTTTTCTTCATAGATGAGAAAACAAAGGTTATTTTCAAAGAAAAAAATCATTGTCAGTGAAGATAGATGAAATTATCTATAATATATATAATTATATATAAGGTAATTTTTAATAGGAAGATTTTAATTACATAAAAATAATAACCAGCAAAAGTAAAAATATTCCTGAGGCTTATTCTTACAGTTATCTGTGGCAAGTAATTTAGGGAGAGGAAACCAATCAAATAAATTCAAATCGTGTCTCAGAGACGGTGTATAAAGTATCTACACTTCACTTGATCTTAGCCAAAAGGCCGAGAAGCGATTAAAGTCTCTACAAAAAGAAAGCAGCACAAGAGAAGAAAAGCTTTGCAACTTTTGTAAACAAAATCTTATTTTCTCACGGAACTGTCCACATTTGCCAATGTGAATACTAGAATGAATTTCTCCTGAGTTCTTCTTTCCTTAGTAAATCTAACATCATCTTGACAGTTCTACGTTACTTTGGTTGGTTTGGGGGTGTCAGTGTTAGCCGCGTTTATTTTATCACAATGCAGAGGCTTGTAAACTTTTTTTTTTGCTACATCAGCACAAATCCAATAACACTATCTCCTAGAACACTCTGCTTATAAAAGCAGTTTTCATAGACTCTGAAACGTCAATGATAACATAGAAGAAGAGATTCTTGTCAAGAATCAACATGAAAAGGCTAAGAAATACAAACACATAAAAATTCACAGTTGCCACAGTATATCATCCGCTAAAAATATCATACAATGCAAACATTTAAAATTTAATAAATGCACACCTAACTTAAAACATAAAGAAATGTTAGTCGACTTTCTGCCAGAACTCTAAGGAAGGCTTGCAACCTAAAAATCATTTGGCATTTTACAAATCTCGAATAACTTAGGTATTTTTGGTTTGTTTTTCTTGATTATTTTAGAGTTTTATAGCTAAGATTTTAATGTAAGAATATTGCATTATAAATATATTTCTATCCCTTCCAAAAAGTTATGAAAATATAAAGAAGTAAGGCTTTTTCATGTCACTTGCATAGAGAGATCTTTTATTTTTCTCTTACTGAGAGCAACATATTCTACCAATACACTTTTTTAAAGAATAGCTTTGGCTTAGTGAATATCTTGGCTCTACTTAAACAAGGAAATTTCCACCTCTGTTCATTTCGCTGCTGTCAAGTACAAATTAAAATTTAGAAATTATCTTGTGTTCATCTAATTTTATAAGTCTTCCAGACTACCTAAAATGATAAGAAAATATCACCATGATTATTTACTAATAAGAATTTGGAGGACCAGGGATTTAGCTCAGTGGCACCAAACCTGCTGATAATTGCACTGTCCAGGGCCAGCAAACCCAACCAGTAACAACAAAAACAACAAAAGAATGCAGAACTAGCCTCTTACATATGTACCAGGATACAATTTGTTTCCATGGATAAGATGGAAATCCTGTGATCTTAATTTTGTTTTATCATAAGCACAAAGTATCAACAATACAGGTGAAATTATGTACTAATTTTGTGCTTCCTTGTAAGCAATAAGATAAATGCTTATTTCATATTGGTTCCTTTAAAAAGGAACATATTAGGGGCTGGAGGGTTAGCTCAGCGGTTCTGGCGCCTGTCTCACAAGCGCAAGGTCCTGAGTTCGATCCCCGGTGACCACATACAATGCTGGGCATGGAGATTCATGCCCACCAGCCATCAATACCGCATTCCACAGTGCCAGGCATGGTGGCTCATGCCTGTCATCGCAGCACTCAGGAGGCAGAGGCAGGAGGATTGCTGAGTTTGAGGCTTGCCTGGGCTACATAGTGAGCTCAGGGTCAGCCTGAACTACAAAGCAAGACCCTGTCTCAAAAAAAAAAAAAAAAAAAAAAAAAAAAAAAAAAAAAAAAAAAAAAAAAAAAAAAAAAAAAGGAACGTATTAACTAACCAAAAACACTTTTGTAAAGAACAAATTCCCTTGCTTTTGCTTTCACTTCCTATATCATAAATCTGGCAAGATTAGTTGAACTTTGGTATGTAAGATGGCAAAATTATTGAGAGAAAAGAAAAATAATTACTGATATTTCCCATTATTACAAAAGTAAATTCATGGTAAAAATTCAGCATTTTTTTAAAAGTATCCCTCTGCAAATAAATTCCCCACAACCTATGCTATAGTTTTTTTGATATAAAAAATCGCATAATATTTCTGAATATGTGGCTTAAGAAAGAACTTCCAGCAAGCTCTCTTGTGGTAAAGGAGAATTTGGCTGAAATGTGCATTTTAATTTTTTATTACAGTAAATAAATTACCCCAAATACCGGAACATATGTGCCAGGTAAGAACAGCTGCGCCCTAGCTGGACTCGCCTGACCTCAGTCACTAAGAAATTAGAGTTAATTCAGGAAAACAGGACCGAAGCCATATGTGGTTCATATCAGAGGTGACTCTGGCTCCAGTGCAGTGACCTGAAAGGCTTTCAGTTGTTAGCAAACCTGTCAGTCCTTGGAATAATTCTGGCAATTTTTTTCTGAAAACATCTGCAATCTCTAAAACAGGATATTGGGAGGAACGGACAATGGAAACAAAATTGCTCGTCTGGGTGCTGCGGAAAGTTAATATAAGAAAAGAAAGCAGTCGGCCTGAGCATGGTACTGTAGACAGGAAATTTCAAACTATTTGGTTCAACTACACAATATTTAGGTAGTAGAAATAATATATGACACTTTTTTCTGGATCATTCTTCTGAATCTCACAAGTTTCTAGTCACTGCATTTTATTCTCTGAGATATCTTCAACATTTCTGATCAAATGTTCTTTTCATATTTGTAGATATTATAATCAACAATATATTTGATTGTTGCATAGGCAAAATGAACTAAAGCTAGGAAATGTGACCACACTGGATCTGTACAGGACAACGGACCAGCCACAATCCTGTAGTCCTCTAATAAAGAGCATCTTTATTATTATCACAAAAAATATCTTTTCCAAGGATAAATACGAATATCCACCTGAAGTATTTTTGACAAGATGTAAGGATAGTTAAAGGATTTATTCTCATTTCAAGTTTTATGCAGTTAATCAACACAGAAAGAGTATCAATTTAGATGCCAGGACTATAGCATATGCCTAGTCAGTACTTATGTGTATGACTGTAGTTTTAGGGTAATTTAGAATATTTTCAGAATACTAAAAATACATCTTTTTCATTTTCTTATAATGCAACCCAGTCTGTCTAGAAGGAGAGAGAAGGACAGCAGCCCGAGCGCCAGCCGAGGGACAGGCTCCCGACAACGTGGCCGCACCGTCAGGACTTTCCGGGGGCAGCTTCCGAGGCACGGAGCTTTGGCTTGTCTTCTTCTCGTTCTGCTTAATAACTTGCCTGCTTACTCGCCGGCTCACTTATCCTGTTATCCTAGTACTCATCCTGTCTTGGTAGAAAGCCCAAGGGAAGGAACTTTGCGCGTGGAGGGACGAACCGCAAACAAAGCAGGACCACTGTCCCCAAGGTCACCGCTGCACTGCGTGTCCGTCTCCTCCTCGGCCGAAGCTAAGGAGATGAGCACCGGTGCAAAAGCAAAAACCAACCAAAAGGCAAAAATCTGATATATATCTGTCCCCCACAATGGAAATTCTTACAAGCATCATCTTCACGTTCCTCACTAGGGTTTCAAACGTGCTTTGGAGACTTAATGCAGATCTCATCAAAACATTGGAAAGCTGACATAATTACAAATACAATGTATTTGTAATTATAATATACTGAATATATATTGTATATTATATAATATATTGAAATGTACACGAAATGTTAATGCCCTTGCTCGGCGATAGCAACTAAACAATTCCGGGTGCTTCCCGGGACAGGGACATGAGCCGTTCTGATCACGCACCCGCATAAAAGCTGCATCCCAAACATCAGGAATCTGACATGTATAAAGGAAGCACATCCATGACTCGATGAATTATTAATTGGGGTTACATTTTAATTAGAAAATCTTACATCCTGTAACCTAAGGGCTTTGATGTGCTTTTTACTCTGGTTGGAATCTAATTCTCCATCTGCTCTAGATACATTATTCTTTCACTTCTAATGATGGTTCATCCATCACATCTTCAAGACTTTCAGTATCTTCCCTGCTTAGAATTGCAACCCTTTTGCTCACCAAATATGCAAATCCTCTTCTCGCTTTATTTTTATCTGCAACACATACTCCCTGAATGGTATATTCTGCTCTCCTCTTTTTTTGTATTGCTGTTTTGATTAGTATTATCTGTATCAGCCTTTTTACAAGCGCACACTTGTGATACAGCACGAGTACATTCAGCACGTGGCAGTGGTGCCTACGCACGTGGGATTTTAATCCTTTTGACTTACCTTCTCCTCCTTTCCTCTTTCCCCGCATCCCGGATCCCCTTCCCGTCTGCAGAAGGACGACCTCGCTGCCTTCCTTCCTCCTTACGCTAATTCACCTGTTCAGTTTCTGTCCCCGCCAGTGGATCATTAGGGCCACAGACTTTGGGATATATTTAGTCTTTGTACCTGGAACAGTGCCTGGTTTGTGGTAGATATCAGTCGCTATTTATATAAATTAGAAAGATAAATGAGTGCATACAATGGAATTATACGCTTGTGCTGGAGTTTGGAAGACAAGGATATTAGTTTCACTTCTGGCACCGCCAAACTAAGTGATCTTTGATGAGTAATTTCATCTTTCTAGAACTCAATTTGTTCAATTGCAGAATCAATAGGCTAGGCCATATAAATGCTAATATCTTTCGGTGGAGACAGTCTATATATTCATGAATATTTACAATAATAACTAGACGTTTTCTTCTCTCTTTCAGATTTTGTTTATGGCTTAAATCAAAAGGAAAAGATATATCATTGGCTTAGCTTTAAAGTAAAGCATATAGTGACACCAATGCTCAATATAATTTTAGTCTGTTTAATTTACAATGAAATATTAACACATTAATAACGCATTTCACATCTATCAAGGATGGGAAATAACATTAGTATAGTCTTTATTTTTTTCCATTTCAGATCCTGACCTCATTCTATTGAGTCCTGCCTTCTCGTCATTTACTACAAATTGTGATCATTCTCAGAATACTGTAGCAGCCGTGAATTTGCTTCTTCTCAGCAAACAGTAAATATTTAACACTTAGCTCTCTAATGATTGTCCATCCATCACATCTTCAAGACTTTCAGTATCTTCCCTGCTTAGAATTGCAACCCTTTTGCTCACCAAATATGCAAATCCTCCTCTTGCTTTATTTTTATCTGCAACACATACTCACTGAATGGTATACTCTGCTCTCCTCGTTTTTATACTGCTGTTTTGATGTGTGGTATTTGGTGGTTTTATTTCACTGACTCTTTGCTTACTCCCCCTGCCCGTTACTGCCAATGCTGACATCAAATGGTACAATTCTGAGTCAGTAAAAGCCGGGGTGATTTCACCCTTTCTTTTCACTTTTTTCCTCCTTTCTTTTCATCTTTCATTTCACTCCTTCTTGCCCAAAAGTCCTGAGCTACTTCACTGCTGAAAGAAAATCCTCCAGGAATCTCACTCGAGCTCCCACTACCCAAATCCATAGACACAGAGTGTATTTTCTCAAAACCTGAATGTTTCACTCTCAAAATCAGTTGTTCAGCTATCCTGCTCTACAGCTGTTAACATTTTTTCTGCATTGCTTATTCATGTTTGTTTTTTTCTTCCTCATTGAGTTTATTGGTACAGTTTAGTAATACATCAGGATCACACTCATCATTGGGAATTTGTACCTGTACATGTTATATCTCGATTCTTATTTTTTTCCTTTTCACTGAGCTAAATCTCTGACCCCTGCATTTGTTCCTGGTCATGTTTTTTATTCGTGCTGAAGCCCCGGGACCACTAGTCCTGCAGTCTTACAATTTCTTAGCTCTTCCTGCTATTTTTATTTCTAATTTGACCAGAGCTTCCATGATCCCTCTCCTCAAAGTAACTGTTGCCAATGCACTAAACTCGTCAAAATGTCTTTGTTCTTTGTGGCTACTTACCTCAGCCCCAATCCGGAATGAACTCGACCCTGCGCGTCCTGTGGAATTTGTATGAAGACAAGAAAATATTTCTAGAGAACTTGGCGACAGGGAGCACAGGGCTCAGGAATCACACTCCTCTCAGCTCGTTGTCTACACTGCTGAGTTCAAGTTTTCCTTTCGTGAAATTCAAACCACTGTGAATTCTTTCATCCTTCTTTTTTGAGACAGGGTCTCCCTTTGTACCTCAGACTGGACTTGAGCTCACTATGTAGCCCAGGCCAGCCTTGAGCTCACAGCAATCCTCCTGCCTCTGCCTCCTGAGTGCTGGGATGACAGGTATAAACCACCACGGCCGGCATTGTGGGGTGTGGTGCTGATTGCTGGGGGGCGTGAGTCACCACACCCGGTACTGTTGTGTGTGGTTACCGGGGATTGAACTCAGGACCGTGCACTTGCAAGGCAGGCGCTTGAGCCACTGAACTAAGTCTCTGGCTCGAATTCATTCATTCTTGACAGAGAAATATTGAACCAGGTACGGGAAACCAAGGACAAACTTGAAACATTTCTCCATCAAAAACATTTGGATATTAAAATCTCTTCCCTATTACATTTTTGTAACATTTTCTCTCAGTTAAAACTTCATGCTCTGCTCTGGTTCCCAGCACATCCTTACATCATCTTAGAGCACGGTACATTAATTATATCTCTGGTATCATTCCCTTTTATAAATAAAACTTAACCTGTGTAAGCTTTTGCCTGTTAGCTTTCCTTCCTCCACCTAACTACTTTTTCCCTCTACTCATCCTACCTTTCTCCTTTTTTTTAAACGAGAGAATGAACCAGTTTGCCTTAGAACCCTATTTCTTCATTTTCTACACACTACTCTACATTGTCTTCCAATCTTTAAATAAGTCCCAATAAATATACCAGTTATCTCCATATAGATAGATAGAGAGATAAATAGATGCATATATATTTTAATTTTTTTTTTCAGTACCAGGGATTGAACTTGGGCCCTGTGCTTCCCAGGTAGGCCCGGTACCACTTGAGCTAAATCCTTGGCCCTTAAATGAATATTTTGATTTCATGTTTAACTATTGGTAAGCTTTTAATCACTCTTATACTATAAAATAATTGCCTAACAGCTGTCTTTGTATCCACCACTCTCTTCCTCTCAATCTGTTGTCTATCCTGAGAAAAATAAAATAATGTATCTTCCTCAAATCAGAGGTTTAATTGTCCATAATATAAACCAGATGAAGAAGGTTTTCAAAGGAATTATAAACATCACTAAATGACATATTCATGTAGATAAATTGAAATGATAGGCTAAAAAACTATTGACATTAGAATCTATTAATGGGAGAGTCCAAATTGCTATGAATACATATTCTCAAATGAATTTAATGTTCTCATTAAATGAAAACTTTTTATGTACAAAATGCTATACTAATAATTGCAAGACCATGACATTGTTCAAACCTTTGTATCCCTGTGAGGCAGCTTTTGTGACATCCATCAAAAAGAAGGAAAAAGTGATATTAGAATACTAAACACATAGTACAAGGTCTAAGACAGATCTGTAAATTGTATGTTAAAGAATTGTAAATCTAGGCATAATTTTTCTAAGTTGCTTTTATATAGTAAATTGTATTCAATGGTGATTTAGACATATGCATACGCCAAAATGTATCTTACAAAAATGACATGAACCAGAACTGATACAAAATAAATAGGTCTGCTAGTTTCTGCCTACAAAATTAAACAAAAACCATTTCAAAGGAAATATTCAAAATGTCTTTGCGAAAGAATATATATATATATATACATATATATGTATATATATATATGTATGTAGAATATAATTAAAATCCAAGAGACACAAAGTTCAACAGAAATGTTATAATAAACATAATTATAAGCATAAACAAATTAAGCCTTCCAGAAAAATGTTTAGAATTTAATTCTAAAAATGTTAGCTTCAAGAGTGTATTAACTCAAACTGACTAAAGCTACATTTAATATTAAAAAGATGCTAAATTTGTTCCAGTACCTGTGTGTGTGATATGTTGTAAATTTGTCCAATCTCCACTGTACCTTTTGTACAAATTTAAAATTCTTAAATAACTTCAGCAGGAAGAAAATAAAAGTGAGCCAATTTCAAGCTAACATATGTGAAGATCCAGGGTAATAATCTACCATTTGTCAGTTCAAAAAAATCTTCCAATCTGCAATGCCAGTAATAATAGGTGGAAGAATGCAGATATTCAATTTGTGCAGATTAAGACTTTACATAGTTCTCTTCCAAAAGCCATTCATACAACACATGTGTTTATATATATTTCATTTATTTATTTGTTTAATTGTTCATTTGATCCAGGGTCTCATTATATAGTTCAAGTTGGCCTAAAAGCCATGATCCTCTTCCCTCAATATCTGAGTGCTGGTATTACAGGTGTGGACCACCATGACAGGCTTTGAACAATTTTACATTTAACTCAAAGCAATTTTCTTCTAACTTTACCCCTTATTCTAATACATACTTCTATTAGAATATTTGCCTATCAGCAACTTGAGAGTAAAAATAGCTGAGTCTATAAATATTATCCATTGGATCTGTGCAACATGTGACCTAACAGTCATCACAATTGATTAAAACAGATACTTGATGACTCTTTTATGTTCTCTGTGCAAAGGATATTGGTAATTAGAGTAAGTACTTCCAATATTTTCCAAGTATTCAAGATGTTACCCACTGGTTTGTTTGTTGGTTGCACTTGTTATGGTATTACTCTCCGTATCTGAGTTATAGTTCCTCATGTGAATGGCTGTAAGTCTTACATTTGTACTACCTTGTAAAAGCTTCAAGTATACTCTGCCCTGGTCTAGTAGGTCTCTGGAGTAGGAACTCTCAGGCCAGACATCTCTTTCTGTTCACAAGAGCCACTCAACACAAGTGAACCATGCCGAGATCTTTATGTCACGGAGCTATATTGTTCTCACAAATAAGTCCAACCTTGAACTTTGTTTAGTGACAGACAGCACACTGTTCAATCTACAGAATTTCCCACCCCCTCCCCAGATGAGATATCCACATTTTTAGGGCAGGCTGATAAATTATAAAAACAATATATGTTACTTAGATTAATACCTAACACTGTACTTCTAAAAATCAACACAATGTCTGATACATTTATATCCAGAACCTTTATCTTTAAATGTGTTGTCATTGGCATGATTATTCTGTGCTTAAACTGATGAAGAAACATACGTGCTGTTATCTAAAATGCAGCCGAGTCTCACTCACAACACAACCTTTTAAAATGCAAAATTTAATTCAAGTTGGAGTGAAGTTTCAAGGACACTTTAAAGAAATTATAAGTGCAATTCACTCTTTAAAATACATAGGCAGAGGAGCTCAGCTGTGACTGAAAATGCATGAGAATTAGATATGGATGAATTTTGTTAAATAAAAGAGATGTGAAAAAGTGTTGCAAGATAAGAATACTTATATAGATATCTGAATTAAAATGTCAAATTCTCATTGATGGCTATTAAATTCCATTCATATATAAATTAGCATATTCCTAAATAAAAGCTAAAGAATAGCATTTGCAAAAATTACATTAAAAATAAAAATTCTCTGAAGTAAAACTGAAGACTACTAAGTAGATGAATGCAATCTGTTTGTGTACATTTAGAGTTATTCATCATATGGAGGATTATTTTAACTAATTCCACTAGATAAGTACAAATGAAGCCATTTTTATTTTATATCCTGTTGAAGAATAGAATGTTATCTTTCAAAAAACAAAAAACAAAACAAAACAGCACAGTTCTATTTGGTAGAACAGGCTTGTTATAATTTTTACTTCCCATGTGTCTTTTTATGACCATGTACAGGAAACACACAGCTCCATGTAAAAAGAAAATGAAAAAATAGAACTTTCATATACATACTTTTAAATTAACACTTGCAAGTCACTGTTGAATTTTCAAAATAATTTATTTTTAATATACTAACCTCTTTTGAGTTCCTTTTGGAATTACCTTCAAGTACTGTACTACATCATTTTCATAGTCTCATTTTAACAAGCTTAATCCTATGAGGATATATTTTTCTTTCTGAAATAAGTTATCTGGAGTAAAACAATGCATGGTTCAACCGCATACTACTCCAGGTGTTATTGCTTTAAAGTCAGGAATAGTGATCACCGAAGATGTTCTCATTGACCGAACTTGGATCTGACTCCTGAACATTCTGCTGAGAACACCGAGGCACTTGCTTAAATCTCCTGCCTGGGAAAAGTCTCTGCTCTCACGGCTCGGCCAGGGCGCCTTCATCTCGCCGTCAGAAGACTCTCCACTCTGGTCTGTCCTCACGTTCTCCCTGCATCTGCCCGGTGATAGTTCATCCCGCTAGACTGCGTGTGTACCTAAGAGAATGGTGCTGATAAAGACTGCCTTACTATGTTTTTACAAATAGCATTAAATAAGGTTGTATTTAACATTACAAAACCACTACTGCTACTCGGATGTATGCAACTGTGATATCAAAACAATTCCAAAATTAGAGTTCCTCAGCAGTCAAGTTAATAGGGGTCCCTTGAGATGTAAAAAACTATGAGGATATTTCAAGAGATTTCTAAAGCTAGATGTATTATCTATATGGTGCCACAAAAAATAATATGTCATGATAAGTGAAAATATTTTGGAGACCATTTTAGGAGATGAGGCACACCAGCTGGGTGATTCACTCACCCACCATCCCCCCAGCTGGCCGTGAAGTGTGGCACTGACAGAAGCCCGTGTTCCACTGAACACAGAGAACTGGGATTCTGCAGAGGCAAGAAAGTGCAAGAGTGTGTCATGGCCTAAGTGAAGTAACTGAAACCTTTGCTACAGAGGAAAGGAGATGCTTAGACTCCTAGGATGAAATATCGGTACATACATGTCGGGATAACTAATATTCCCAAGTGGGTAGCAGCAACAGGAAGAGAAAGCACCCTTTCTAATTAGTACAGATTTGGCGTCTGCTGAGATAGGTGTCATGCAGAATGGTTTGGCTGACTTGAACGAAGGTGTCCAGGACTTCTGGCTTTGCTGAAGGGGAGTTTGCTGTAACACCATCCATCAGAAAAGCATGTCATGTCAAGAGGATATCAAAGTAAGTGTAAAGACAGATCTGAGGACAGCACTTCAACAGACTCCAGCCCTAAATTTCAGCTAATGCTTCTATTCTACTTGATATAAATAAGCAGAAATATTAGTATAAACACCTTCTTGACCAGTGCATATGCTAACAATGCAAGGTCTATTGAAATGAAGTCAAGGCAAGTTGTATGTGCTGTTTAAAATTTTAGAGAGCCAACCAAAAGCAGAGTACAAAGCTATTTCTTCTAATCATTTGATAGGAAAAATTAAAATTTGAAAACCTATTTTAAACAAAATAAAATATCATTAAAATGTCTCAATTTGAATTGTTCCTTCCAGAAAACAAGGTGTGTCATTTTCAGCCAGTCAATTCTTGAATTGAATGAGTGTGATGAAATTGTCATTTTGATATATCCTGTTATATTATCTTATAAAAATTAATGAACAAAATGTCTATTTTTTGTCATCCTGCATTTAAATAACTGGATTGGTAAGTGACTAGAAATATTTCAAAAATCTAAGCACATAAGCTTAGATGCCCTCATTTCATCTACACCCCTAAGAAGATATGCAAACAAGTTAAGTGCAGAGAATCTCAACTTTGTGAAGTAGACTCCTACAGGCAAAAATGTCTGTGGAAACTACTGTGGTGGGCAAAGCTTCTGTACTATGAGTGAATTGCTGAGGTTTAAGAATAGACAAGGTTTTCAGGTGTAGGGGAAAGAATTTCAAGATTGAAGATAATTGAAACTTGATAAACTCACAAATAAAGAAAAATGATAGAAAAAAAGCAAAATATCCATGAACCTTCAAACTTCTAATACTTAAAATATATGTGATAATACAACAAAGAAAGAAAGAAAGAAAGAA